>JABFEB020000092.1:32029221-32049121 GCA_019775895.2 Stomatorhinus ivindoensis
TGTTGATTCTGAAAGGAAACTAAAGGTTTTCTGACAAATGTAGTGGGGTGTGCTCATTTATGCTGAGCACTGTAGGTTTCCTTGCAATTTTTATTTTTTTGCCCACCACCCCTCTTCGGGGGACATCTTTATTTTACATTAAATTAAAGGTACAGAGTAAAGAGTGTGGCCACTCTGAACACCCATCTTAGTACCGTGATTATAAAAAAAGAGAGAAAAGGGGGGTGGGGGGGAACAGAAACAACAATCGTAACAATAACAGACATGAATCACCATTGGGGGGGGAACAAGGTATACAGAAATAATAATAAGTATGAAGGTGGGATGGAGAAAATTTAGTGTAGGGGAATACAGAATACAAACAACCAAAAGGAACACAACCCTCATTACAAAGAGGTATTATATATACAGGTATGTAGCATGTCCTACACATATACATGTATATTTCAATTCCTATATCTAATATAATGTATGTGCAAGTGTAAGTATGAACTGATTTGTCATTGGATGTGCTGGCATTTGATGCCGTCAGGAGACGTGACAGCGACCCACCCCTGGGCCCAAGGCGAAGGCAGGGGGAACCAGGCAACGGAGGCCACCCTGCTGCCCCCACGGCATAAGGGCCCATGGTCACATGTCCCTGAGACAACCGCCCGCGAGGGACTAAGGGGGCGCCAACCCCCGTACAGGGAGGCCCGCAGAGGGGGGATGGGCAGCGAGCCCGCCCCCTTCCTTGCAATTCACTTGTTGTCCACCAGAGGACATGCATTTACAGGAGGAAAATCGTTTAGACATAAATTTACGGCAAACACTGATTATTATGTACAGTCATCTTAAATTGCAAAAGGAACATTATTTATTATTATATTATTACTTGAATTTGCTTAATTGACATTTTTACTCAAGTTCACTTGATATCCAATACATTAATAATAAGTCCCCAGGGAATGTTGTAGAAATTTGCCTGGTCATCTGCCAGCGGCCGTTACACAACCTATGCTAACTGCTGCTCATGCATAACAGATTCACATTAGCATTGCTGTCACTGCTTCCATCCATTTTGAGAGGTCCACAAATAGTAGACATAATATTCTGGCAAATGAAAGGTTTCCTTTTTTTCCAAAGTAGATGTGTGGCAATAGGTGTGTGGTATGACGCATGGAAATAACTAAAAATCAGCCTTAAATGAACAAATGAATAGTTTGGATCAAGATCTAAATAATAAAATGAGAAGAATTCACCAGAATCAAGAGATGAGAGACTTGCAAATATATGAGATACAATACAATCACTTCTATAAAGTTCTACAGCTAAATTATAATTGTAGAAGTTAACATGATCCAGGTTACACCCTTAGCCTCTCCAGTTGCATAAAAGCCTTCACTAGTCTCTGATTTGAACTTGTTGAATTCAATTTATCCGTAAGCTCCCCGGTGAAGTGCTTCATGTCCGAAGTTATTTACATATTATACCGTATTCATATCCTCCACTGTCACTGATGACTGCTTAGGACTTTTAACCGTTGACTTCTCTCCAGCCCCCATATCAAGCACATGATTGAATCTGACAACCTCTACATCTGTCAAGTAGCCCCGCCATCCCCCCGACAAAATAACCACACACAAATAGTAGACAAGATGTTGTTTTTAAGAAGAGTTTGATACCTGTATCAGTAAATCAATAAATAGGCCTGTGCAAAAATGCAATCTACAAGGTCCTCCCTATAGCACACTGGGCCCGCAAAAAGGGTGGGGGTAGATCTCAAATGGAATAGTACAAAGCTCAAAAGAGAAGGGGGCTTCATTTTACTGAGTGGCAAACATAAGACTATACATGTGTCTTTACTCCCATCTCACATTACGGATCAAAGTGACATCAAGTAGCTACCAGAGAGTTTGAGCAACAGAATATGGGAGCGCTGAGATATATGCGGTAATTTATCTGAATGTGAAAGAAGAGTGAACCAGTAGTAATTGGTGGATAGTCATGTAAGTATGATGCATGCTTAAGAAATAGCTGGGAATGTGAAATGGTCTATCTTGTTAACACTTGTTGCAATTAAATAGTTATTACCGTGCAACTGAAAGTCAAATCTTCAGGATGCATTGTTGATTTGGACATGGTGAGTTATTCATGTTTATGTTTGCACACCATGACCTACTTGGAAGAATATTCATGCTGGATCTACTGTTAAATTGTATATGACAGAAAAAAACACTTAATTCATGATTGTAAATGCTATGTTGCTTCATATTATGTGTGTCTGCACTGGCATAAAATTAAAGTTGTTTAATGTTGATATTTCCTACTGCCGGGGGTTGAGTCTTTTCTCTTGTTCTGTTTTTGACTTTTATGGGCAGAATACCAAGGTGATCTGTGGATGGAGTCTAAAAGTGCCACCACTGCTGTCTGCAGCTGCTGGGCTTTCGGATTTGTCCATCCAGGACTGGCAGCATATACCTGAACGATTTTAAGACAAGTGTGAAGCAGCAGGGATTAGATTCAGCGCCACAAAATCTGACACCACTGTTCTCGCTCGGAAAAGAGAGATAAGGGGTAAGACAAGGGAAAGATTCTGCCCTCAGTGAAGATGTTTACCTTGTTGTGATCCTGTTCAAGGGTGATGGTAAGAGGGAATATGAGACTGACAAGTGGATCACTTTGGTGATTGTAGTTTTGTGGGTACTGAGGAGGTGGTTAAGACATAAGATAAGGATTTCAGTTAAATGGCCAATCTACATCCATATCTTCACCTGTGATCATGAGCCATGGGTAATATCCAAAAGGACGAGGTTGCAAGTTTCTCTACAAGAGCATTATTAGTAGTAATATTATTGTTATTATTGGTATTTTTTGTTTTGAAAGTGATTAAAATGTTATTCAGTACACAGTTAGTTCTGCATTTTTATGTTAGGAATTATAATATATTCCTCTGCGTGTGAGTATATCTACCCTGTGGTGGGCTGCCTTCCAGGGTGTATCCCAACCTAGGATGCACTCCAGGGCCCCCAGTGACTCTGACAAGGAAAAGTGTTTAAAATATGGATGGACAGAATGAATTCCTCAAAAGGGCGTGTTGCCGTGTTAATGTGACTATCTAAACCCCTCTTTGACATCAAAAATAAATGGCTATGCATTAACTTCCAATTGTTGTTTATATGTCTATAATAACATGTTTGTTTTTTTTAATGAAAAGAGTTGATGAAGAGGGAAGCTCCTGAAGAACCTCAACACACTGATGGCTGTCAAATACTCAATTGGAGCAGTAAGTGGAGCAAGCTTACATCACATATTTAATGAGGCATTACAAAGCAGTTTGTGTCCTAAACATTGCTGTCTCTGCACTTTTGGTCTGTCTTACATTTGTACTTCTGACCGCGACTGCCCGCCAAACCATGTTCATTACTCTTATTCTCCTAGTCAATCATGTATTTGGTGATGAATCTACTTCTTTTTTGTCACTAGAGTTCCAACAGCTATAGGCCTAAAATGGGTGGTTATGTCACAATAAACCTACGAATGTCAGAGCGGAATGCTTCAGTTAAAACTATAATCTGTTGTATATGTGATATATTTGCTCTTCAGGACTAGATAGAACAGGGGTGTCAAACTCCAGTCCTCGAGTTCTTTCCCTGATCCACCACAAATGATCCAGCTCAATAGCTGTGTGGTAATTAGCACAAGGAGTTGCAAGGATTTGAATCAGGTGTGTTAAATGAGGGGAAACCCAAAAATGTGCAGGGCTCCAGCCCTCCAGGACTGCAGTTTGACACCCCAGAGGTAGAAGAACCATATTACTCAATATACCACTAAAGTAGTAGTACTTTATTGATCCCAAAGGAAATTCATGTTTCAGATCAGGATGCTGAACCTTGGTGCTTATTTTCTGCACAACTCTTAAGTCTTACTTTAAAAAACAAGCCTGCAGCAGATTTTGGATCGCATTGTACATTACTAACAGTGATTATTCAGTAGAGATTAAAATTCAGAAATGCAAGGTTTCCAAAACAACAGGTGTCACTGCAACAGAGATGTCAGGGATATATGGGATTTTAGGTACTCTCACAGACACAACTGTGTTCCAGTGGAGAACATGGTTGTTCCCCATCTTGACCAGGCTGACACACACAGGGTTTTCTTTGTCTTAATGTTGGTAAAGCTTGTATCTAGAAGTGGAGGTTGCATAAGACAGTTAATCTGATGAGATCTGGAATGGTCCAGGACTATATATCAGGGGAGTCTTTCAACTTGTTTTTAAAGGTCTGCAGACTACAGGCACAGCAATGACCTGAAACTGTACCAGGATTTGGGGGGAACCCGTATTTCCAGAGGATCATACCCTACCCAGATCTTGAAGGTGAGCATGGTTTACTAACCCTGTCCTCTGTTTATTCCAAACAGGCCTGTGAAGATGATAACACAGCCAGGCAGAATGACACAGCCTGACCAGTCTATGGTTATCAAGTAGTGCTGTTTACTATCAATATATTGTGGTTTAAATCAAGAAGAACATACTGCACTGAGTGGCAGCATTTGTGTGTGTGTGTGTGTGTGTGTGTGTGTGTGTGTGTGTGGGTGGGTGTTTTTGCGTCTTACAGCCCCAGACACTAAAGAGTCGGGGGAGTGTATAAAGTCAGGAGTTAGGACACTTTTCTTGGTGAGGGGTCAGTTGCATCTCAAAGTTGCTTGTTGGCCAATACATTGGTACAGGTACGTGTGTTTTTTTTTATTCATGCAAAACAGTGATTGTTTTTATTTAATAGAAACAAATCATCTGGAACACCCAGAGTATTTTATTGCTTTAATTATACTATTAGGTTTAACAGAGATAGATAATAAACACAGAAAGGAAAACCAAGAACACATAAAACTACAAAGAAATTACTGAGAACATTTCCAGTAGGTATGTTTAACCTTCCTTGTGACGGATTTTGTCACAATATAAACAAGAATACGAAGCTTCTATGAGTATAAAATTTTATAAAACTGGCCATAAAATCCGTGCATGGCTATTATAAGTTTTATATGGAACAATTTTTATGTGGAGCCTAAGAAACAATTTATTAATTTGCATAACAAAAGAAAAAATAATAATTCTAAAACATACAACACAGCATACATGGAACTTCCAATATAAAACACTTGGAATTCAGACACTTTAATTCCACAGAAAGCATAGTAATGTTTTCTTTTGCTTTTTGTTATGTGGTTTCTTTTTTATATTTCCAGTATGTTGCTCCCAATGAGGCAACAACTTTCAGAAAGTAGGTAGGCACTTTGTGTAAAATTAGTTTTAGCCTAGTAATTTTAAGAAAAAGCAGACTTTAACCTGTATGTATGTACAAAGAGGATGAATTATGCCTTTGAAGTAATCATCTCTTCTTGGACTCAACGTACATAAATTAATATGGAGGTACATTAAAGGGTGTGATTTCAAAGACCTTGACAGTCTGTCTCAATTTTGTGGTAAAACTTTATTCACGAAGTGACATAGTTCTCGGTTGTCTTGCTTGTATTTGAGCCATCCTGAACATCCTGAAGGGTATTCTGTATTAAATGTATGTAATATTTATTCTGTATTCTGTATTAAATGTGTGTAACCATAATGAACGTGAAATTACTGGTAACACTAACATTACTGGACACTGAAAGTTGCTTTATATTTTTTGGAGCCATTACTTCATACTGTCTATTTCACATCGGTCAGCTGTCAATCAGCATGTTTATTACATTCACCCCCCTTGCTTGTCCCAGGAGGCTTTAATGCCCTTGCTGCACATGCTGCATACTTACAGTACAAACATCGATCGTGATTGTCTCCGTGCAGCCCAGTCTGCAGCAGCACTGACACCAAGCTCACTGTCATGGGCTGTAGACCTTTTATGTTTATAGAACATAAACACATGCAGTAATACATTTTCCTTCCATGAGTCAAGTGAAAAATCTGAGCATGATAGTTGCTCTCAAAAAAACTCCTCTTTGCTCTTCATGCTTCATGGTAGGGTCATGCCCCAACTGGAAAGGGCTAAGGCTCAAGGTCATGAAATGCTGGCTTTAGAAACTCCTACTAGCATCAAGTGTATGCTGTTGTCCTCCTGGTTGGTTGACAGCACATGCATTCTAGGAAGTGCTACGCTGCATTAGAAGGATGGATGTTGAGGAGAACCAGAAATCGGGTTACTGGGAGAAAAATATACGTGTAAAGCAGCACATTGGGCTTGTGTCCATGTATGACTTTTTCCCCCACAGGCTTTTGTTGAGCTAAAAGAACTCATGAAGGACGAGAACCAGCAGTGCTACTGGCAGGACTCAGGAAGATGGGCAGGGTATGAAGAAAGCTTTGATCCAGAGGCAGGGGGCTGGAGTCCCTCTCACATCTTCTACCTGACCTTAAACAGCTTGGTTCAGCTGTGTAGGATCATGAACACAGGTAAGGTCTTGAGGGTTCACTTACAAGAAATCCAGGCCAGCTGCTTTTAAATATCCTTTTTTAAAACGCTGGATTCATCAGAGTACTCGGTAATGCTTTACTTGAGGGGACACAAATAATGTAATAGTACACTCTTATTTAAGGTATTAATTAACCAGTAAGTGGTACAGTAGTTATGTACTGATCCAATGTTTGTTCATTAGTGAACCATAACAGTTTATGCATTTCATGCAAGTATTACATTTGTTCATGATTTGTACTTGAGTAGTAGTTGAGTTAGTTACTTGTGCCCCCTCAAGTAAAGTTTCACCAATTATTTTAGTGATTATTTGAAATGTAACTTTATATTATTGTATTCTTATATTGGTAGAGATAAACTTGTGAACGATAAGTCAAAGTGCTCTTTTCTATCCTTCATCACAGTGTATACCTGTATTATAAGCTTAATTAATTAAAATATGTAAACATCTAACTCCACAAGTAGCTCTCTTGGCAAATCAGAATAGGATTGTGAAGTACATTATATTAGAGTCATATCAGTGCCAGTTTATGTTGTGAATCAATATTTAATATTTCGTTCCAAGCAAGCAGTTCTAAGCCTGAATTTGGCTGAGCTGTAAATGTTTTCTTCATCTTCTTTCTTCAGAGATGATAATGTGAATTAATAAAGTGAGTACCTTAAGTACGCGGATACCTCAGCTACGATCCAAACCTGCCTGTAGAAGATTCAAGGGCAAAATCTCCAGCTACAGCACTTTTGTTTATTTGTTTAGTGACCGCTCTTGTCCAAGACAATATAACCAAGGTTCACAAAAGCAACTGAGTAATACCTGTAAGAAAGATAGGGGTCGGTACACCAAGGGGCTCAGCCATGTGTTTCAAAGAGTGAAACAAAATGCTTTATATTCACTTTACCTTCATAATGCCTTCATAATGCCTTCATATTGCATTCATAAACAGCATGTAAGTATACTTTAAGTTTACTAAGTATATTAATAACAAATAACAATAACAAATACTACACCATGTAATCATATAATGTTTATTATTAATGCATATTAAAGCTGTAAAGACATGTTAGGATGTTAAGGTATACTTACATGCTGCTTATGAATTTTATATAAATGCATTATGAACACATTATAAAGGGGCACCAAAGGCAATATAAAGACAGCATGAAGGTACAGTTAATATAAAATTGTTATCAAACAAAGCAGTTTTTAATTGCATGTCTATGGACTGTGAGTGGAAGCTGTGGTACCCCAGAGAGGCTCCACACACACTCCCAGTCTTGGAGGTGTCAGACAACAGGGCTATCCTCTACGCCACGACATCACCCCTATGTGGGGACATTTCTCATCCATGTTACCAATGTAATAACTTTAATTTAGGAAAATTTAGGAATAAGGAAACTGGCTTCTTAACCAAACATAATAAAAAATATAAGTGCAAAATTGTCAAATTTGAAGTAGTTAAACATTGCAGAAACAGATCTTGTATCTAATGTCAGAACAAGGATAGAAATGAGAATATATTATGTTAATTTAAAAATCTCATAAAATAAAAGAACAGTACCTAGTAGTTTACCAGTATGGAAAGCAGAAAGCAGTAGGGCATGAAATGCCTATAAACATGTAAGTGGCATGCAGGCTGTCTGATCGCCACCTACTGGTTACTCCTGACACCAAGGTTTCCCAAGTCACGAGACCCTGTACTGCAGAAGTGGCTAAGGAGACTGATGCATGACTGTTTTTCCTTGTAAATATGTTCAAAAGGAATAAAGTATATTTGAATACATTTTCATATTAATAACAACAGTCTTTAACAAACCAGGTACCTGCACGAAAAGCAAAGAATCAAAAAAGAATTAAGCTAATACCCTTTTTATAGCAATTTATGGATACAGAATATTATACAGAATTGAAAAACAATATATTCAGTACATTAGACATGCTTCCATATTTTTGCAGTGCTGTATTTTTTTAATTTGTTTGACTTGACCTCAAAGTATGTATATATATAAACAGCTCTGCAAACAGGCCACCAGCCATTCCAAAGTGATTTACTACTGATGTTTTATAACAGTGCAGTGTGTTGAAGACTGTCACTTGCTCTTTTAACCTTGGTTTCAGCTGAATTCAATACAATATGCCCACAGCTGAGCCGGGATAAACAGAACCATTTCATTACGTAACAGACCAAAAATATAAGCTTGCATTTTGCTAATTGTGCATAGGAAGGTAAATAATGGTATGTTATGAGTTTGACCACTCATCCCACCCAAGGCTTTTCTGACTGTTATAATGTCTAAAATGTAAGCTAAGTGCTATATGGCTGGGTTGTCTTTCCATCTGTGTGGATGTGACCTTCTGCTGAGGCACCTCCTCCTTCTTCTCCCCCAAACAACCCTCTCTTTCTGGGCACCTACCACGATGGCTGCACCCAGGTGCGGTGATGTTGGACCAAGAGGAGCGTAGCCTGGCCAGCATCGCTGAGAAGCTGGTGGATGAGCTTATGGACAAAAACGAGATCCGGCCCAGTGACCGTGAGGAGCTCCTGAAAGCCTTGCTACAGAACCAGAGGTACCCTCCCCCAGTATATACCTGACATGTAACCCTTTTCATATCCATAAGGAGCAGCATTTTTATATAGTAAGACATCGTCCCACTCAAGGTCAAGCCCAAGGCTTTGGATCACTTTTCACTTGATACTTAACCTGCATGATACCTACCTTCTGTACTGTGCTTTTACCAGTTTTCATATAATTAGGCATTCCATGCTTGTCACCCCCTCCCACCCCCAAAATAATGGTTTATAGCTTGATATTTCACCAGAATCGTTTAAGTTCCTTTCTCAGAAAAACTGCAGCAAACTCTGGATTACATGTGCATGTCCTGTAAACATTATCAAACTACAACTGTACATAGACTAAAATAACGTATGATTTGAACATGAAAGCATATTGGTAATAATTCTGATGTGATAAACACATGGTAGATTAACTATTAACTATTTATTTTATTTTATTGTAAATGCATGTGGTCTGACACCCCCAAAGGTTTCAGATCTGATTCCTAAGCTTGGCTCTGGCTTATTCATGTTCTCCCCATGTTTGCTTTGGTGTCCCATTTTGTACATAGTCTGTTAGCATGTTCCCTCTGAAAGATTTGCATCCCATCTAAGGTACCCCCTTCTCTGAGCTTACTGACACGGACTACCAACTTATTACAATCGTACACAGAATAAGCAGTTCTTGTAGAGTTTGTAACATAGAGAATGTGTCAGTGTTTCAAGGAAGAGGTTATATTGGGGGACAAGCAAATCCGGATTTGTAAATCACTGAATTTGCTGTGCTTAAAGACCTGGAGGGCATCTTACGCATCTTAAAGGTCTGTTTGCCAAACACAAGGTTTATCAAAAATGAGGTGGATGTAAATGCATGACCTGAGTTATGAACTCTCCACAGTCAGTTTGAGCCAAAAGAGAACCAGACTCTGGCCCCTGGTTTGGAGATGACATGTTCAGTCTCAGGCAAGGTAAGACTTTTACTGACACACATTTCAAATGGGAAGAAGAAACAGAAAAATAATAGACATTTACACGAGACAATAACATTTCATAGAAATCAACTGAGTAGATTGTGTTGTTTCAGAAAATAAGATAAATAATACATCTATTTTATTGACAAATTTACAGTCATTTTCTTTTTATAGTTACTTTTATTCTTATTTGTGCATGTCAAGAGAAACAAAGGACTCAAGGTCAGGTCTCAGGTGAACAAAAGGGGCTTATTAAACAGGACAGGAGCGGGGGTCAAAAAACGGGGCAGTGAGGGGTTGAAACGCAAATGCTAGGACTGGGAAGGGCACAAGCAACAGGACAGTTGACCTTAATGACTGTACTGGGGATGATGAGACAAAAAGGTACTTATATACAAAGACTAACAAGGGGCAACAAGGCGTGGCTCATTAAGGCCACACAAGGGAGGAGATAGGATCGTCAGACAGACATGGTGGGCAGGACATAACAATTTATTCCCATCGTTAATACTGTTTTGTTTTTCTTTGTATCGTGTATTTCCTTTCAAGCACAATTCTGGAAGCAGGTGAAAAAGCTTTTCACAGACGTGCAGTGGATGATTGTTTATGTGAGAAAATGTGAGGCTACAAAACGTGAACATAACATTGCTATTAGTCTGAAGGTGAGACCATCACATGCTATTCACTTCCTGAAAGAGCTGGTTTTCTCTTACAGAAAGATGTATCTGACACCAGTGAAGCTTCAATGGTCCTGGTCGGTAAGTGTGAACCAGATTAGTATCCAGTAAAATGGCATTTTGCATTCACCATCTGAGACTTTTCCAAAGATTAAAATTTGAATCTGAAATTCTATACTGCATAAAAAACAAAAACTAAATACTCATCCCTCAACTTTCGCACGCAGCCAGTTGGACCCAATTTATTACGTTGTTTTGTTACATATTTTTACAGTTTGTTTTGTTATGGTTAATATATTCATTCTAAGTTCATATCCTGTGTCAGTTATCTTTTTACTTGCACAGTCAAAATAGTAAGAAACAACGACACAGCATATTAGAATGCGGCAAATCAAATCAAATTAATGGTATAAAAGGAGCTATTAAGAACAAAGAATTTCTCACACAGCTCAGCTCTAATCAGCAATGGCAAAACACAAAAATATACACTGCCAGGAGCACATTACATTTCTGTCGAATTTATAAGTGGTTTTCGGGAAGAACGGCTATAAACAAAAGTGCTTGTAGAGGCCATATGCAGCATCATAGAAGCAGAAAACCTAGTGCCTCGAAGAGTAGTTCCCAAACTGGAGTCAGAATAGAATAATGACTTCATTAATCCCCATTCGCAAACTTTGTTTTTTCTGAGACACACTGACAGCAAAATTACGGGTCACAGCACTGGGTGCCCCTGTAGCTGGGGGTTTAGGGCCTTGCTAAGGGCCCTTAGACTTGTGTCTATTCTGCCGAGGCCAGGGCTCAACGTAGCGCCCTTCCAATCACAGACATGGAGGCTTTGCCCCCAAGCCATGCACCATAGACAGGAGACACCTAATAGACAACATATATACATAACAGATGATAGGGAATTTCACTCAGTTAATGCTGTATCGCCTAGGAGCATTAGAAAATCTGCTCATGGTATGATGGGAGAGTATGGGAAACTTTATATTGTAACGGACACCTTCCTGGGAGGACAGCAAGCCAAATCAAACAAGAGTATATTCCAGGACCTTCTGCAAACATAGGATTGCAACACTGGTGACAGTGTAGTCCAAGATGTTTGGATGCTGACAAGCAACAAGCCGTAGTCCAGTCAGAGTGGGTCTGTATCAAACAGAAATTGTCAAGAGACATCATGAGTTACTTGAGTTTTGGAAACTGCTATCTGAAATTAATGCACCAGAAAGTGTATTATTACAGAGAAAGGATTACTGAATAAACAGCTTCTTCCCACTAAACCTTGCTTCGATTTTTACCCAGTACAAGGCAAATAGAGCTGACAAACTGTGCTTTTGCAAGGACTGAATTCTGTGACTGTTTGGATAATTGTTCTTAAATTTGTAGGTTTGTAGTATTACCAGCATCATCCCTGTACCTGAACAAACACTGCATGCCAGGGAGCAGCATGTCAGTAAACTATCGTTTGTGTTGTACAACAGGAGCCCTGGATTTTCTAGAGAAGCCCACTGTAGCTTTCGTGAGGCTAAAGGAGGCGGCGGAGTTGGAATCAGCTTTGAAGGCCCCGGTGCCGGTCCGCTTCGTGTTTGTGCTGGTGGGGCCCAATAATGACAGCATGGACTACCATGAAATCGGACGAGCCATGGCCACATTAATGGCTGACAGGGTGAGAGACCAAGGTGGGCGCGGGGTTGCAGAAAGCAATGGAGAAGCATAAAGATTCACACAGGAACACAGAGGGAGAGACTGAGAAGCTTTTGAGGAGAAATTGTGCTTAACTGGGATTTAAGGGTGAGCAGAGAGATGGAAATGGAACAATTAGCGGTAACTGGGCGATAAATCTATGTTCTCTCTCCCCCAGGTGTTCAATTTAGCAGCTGTCCAAGCGCAGAACGATCATGACTTAATGGAGGCTGTTGCAGAATTCATGGACTGCAGCATCGTGATCCCACCTACTGAGATCCAGAATGAATCAGTGCTGAGCTCCATTATTGGCTTTCAGAAGCAGCTTCTGCACCAACGCCTGAGCCCATCCAGCCCCCAGGTCTCCTTGGACTTGAAGCCTCACAGAGGTTCGAATTTGTTGTATTATGATCTATTATTTTCATTTAGCATGATCTTGAGCTATTTGCCTAGCGTCCTTTTGTGCCTCATGTGACATCACGCATCCTGGTTGTTCAGTAGCAAAGGCAGAGAGACCTCCAGCAGAGGACCCGCTGGCTCACACAGGCCGGCCATTCGGTGGAATAATCAAGGACTTTAAGAGGCGGTACAAGCACTATGTCAGTGATATCACTGATGGCCTCAATGTCCAGGTCCTAGCTGCCATCGTCTTCATCTATTTTGCTGCTCTGTCTCCTGCCATTACGTTTGGAGGTCTGTTGGGTGAGTGACAGTTTGTGCAACTTTCTGCTATCATAACACTGAATGGAATTCCATACGTTGATGACTGGTTAGCATGTGAATAATCAACTGAGTTGTCATTTCTCATCTGCCCAGCTGATAAAACAGATAACATGATGGGTATATCCGAGCTGCTGCTGTCCACCGCTCTACAGGGAATAATCTTCTGTCTCATCGCTGCCCAGCCAATCCTGGTCATCGGCTTTTCTGGACCCTTGTTGGTCTTTGAGGAGGCCTTTTTTGTAGTAGGTACCTTCCAGAAAGCGCGTTGGAGAGGCTGGCACGCTGTGATACGGTATCAGTCAGAAGTTTGAGTACACATGCTGGAATTTTATCACAGTGTTTTATATCAGATTGTATATTTTTCTGTACATACGGTGAAGCACACAACAAAAAATATTGAGTACCACAGTAGTATTCAGGAAAATTTCTCTGTTCCTGCTTGACAGAAGCTTCACAAACATGAGACACTCAGTTTTAGCAGGAAATTACCTGACATGATTCCCCTGGTTATTTGTAACATTTCCCAGGGACGTAAGCGTGCTTCTGTGTTGCCTTATTTTGACTCTTCTATCTAGTTCAGAGCTGTTCATTCCTGCACCTGGCCATCTACCACCCTACAGAGTGTGCACAACACATAGCTGCTTAGTGAAGGGCCTGATTATCTATATCAGGTGTGTTACGGCTGCATCTGAGCTCTGCATGGTGGCAGATCTTTACTAGCAGGAAGGAACAACCATGGTCTAGTTCATCCCATATAGGGAACTGAGATCTAACAACTAGAGAAATCGACTAATTAAACAACGCCCACTGCTGACACAGATATAATTAGGCACACTGCTATGCAATCACCAGAACCAACACTGGAAGCAAAATGGACGGCTGTATAGAAGAGATTAGTGACTTTCAATTTGGCACCATCACAGGATTCCACCTTTCCAACAAGTCAGTTCACCACATTTCTGTCCTGCTATAGGACTCATAGAACTCACAGCATGGGACCTGATTGGCAGCAAATCCTGCCAACAATGTCCCAACATCTAACGGAAACCCTTCCCAGAAGAGTAGTGGCTATTATAGGAACCAAGGATGGACAAATTTCAAACTAAACCCCTTGGTTTCAGAATGAGATGTTGGTGTTCATATACTTTTGGCCATATACTGTATTTTTGTTTTGGGTTATCATGCTAAATCATGCAGGACTGCCTACTCAACCAAAATCCTGATGGAATGATGTGTTTGAAGATTTCCACAGTAATCATGCTGGTTGATATTTCCATTGATTAAGGACTTCCAGCATTGCCCCCAGCACAGCAACCCCAGACCATGACATTGACACCACAAATGCTGAAATGAAACTCATGTGCTCATCCTCTCTATAGTCTATACCATGGCTGCACCAAAATATTTCAAATGTTAAATCACTATATTGGGCAGTGTAATGTTGAAGGCTAAGGCTAAGCATCTGCACCAGTGATTGGAAAGTCAACAGTTCAAGCCTGACCTCTGCAGAATAGTTATGTCTGTGGGCCCTTGAGCAAGGCCCTTAACCTCCAGCTCCATGGACACCACTACAGGTGGCTGCCCTTCACTGCCAAGCTTCCTCTTACCTACTGTGTGTCATGCAGGGCAAGTTGGGGTAGGTAAAAAGAGAGTTTTCCCATGGAGATCAGTAAAGTATCTTCATTACATTAGTTGGTAAGGCCAACTTCCAATTCTCTTAATAGATAATTGCATATTGTTTAAAGCACAGATGACTATGACTACAAGTAGATGTACTCAAACTTTTGTCTGATATTATACAGCATATTATAAATAATTCCTTGAAAATAAGTTTCCAAATGTAAATCTAGTCTATTGGCCTGAATTTCAGTAAAGCTACATTATCAAAGTTGATATTTTTGCAACGTGTAGGGAGGGTGTACGCATTATAATGACTAAGCAATGTCTGTTTTAGTTCTGCAAATCACAAGAGATGGAGTACATTGTGGGCCGAGTGTGGATTGGCTTTTGGCTGGTGTTTATCGTGGTATTAATGGTGGCATTCGAGGGCAGCTTTCTGGTCAGGTTCATTTCACGCTTCACACAAGAGATCTTCTCCATCTTAATATCCCTCATCTTCATCTATGAGACCTTTGCGAAACTCATCAGGGTATGTGCTCCTCATCCTCATCTCTCCCTCAGCTCCAACATTTTATATTGCAAGACCTTAACTCATCTTTGACCCTCAATTTTATTGTCGATTTGTATGTCTTCCTTCCTTTTAATTTTAAGTGATACAAGCATCTTTCACTCAAGCTTTGAAGTATAAGACACAGTAAAACATCCCTTCCAAGCAGATTCTTTGACTTAGAGCCCATATCTTGAAGCATGATGTGAGATGAGTCAGCCCATCATGAGTTATTGACACACGCACACAATAAGTCCATGTGTAATCTAAGATTCCTGATTTAAACAGACACCACAGAACAGGCCATTATGTTCCCCACCACTTCCTGTTCCACTATATCGCATTCATATTGAAGTTTGTGAATAAGTGCATACAAAATAGTATAAACGTTTTGTCTTCCCTTCTCCTTAATTTAACTTTAAAAATGTGGATCTGTCCAGTTTGCCCTGAGGACTGGTTTGGGAAACACTGATTTAACCTGTCCATTGTTTTAACTATCTTTCTTCAGTTTTTTACTCCTTAATTTTCCTTGTTCAATATTTTCTTTATTTTAAAATAACTTTTTTCACCATATTTGTAATTTCCTTTTTTTGGCCCAGGTTTTTCAACAGCACCCACTGACTCGTAACTATGAATATCTGAACAGGAGTGCAGGGAATCCCCTTTACGCTGCCCCTAGCCGTCATTCTGGCAATGTCTCCTCCCTGGCTACACTCCAGGACAAAGCACATCCCAACACTGCCTTGCTCTCCATGTGCCTGATGTTCGGCTGTTTCTTCATCGCGTATTTCCTCAGACAGTTCAAAAATGGACATTTCCTGCCAGGCAAGGTAAAATTTTTGTCTATATATTAATACCAAATAAAAAAATATGTGTTAAATAGTCCAGTATTCAGAAAACCTGTAAAAGCACACATGAAACCAGAAGTAAAAAATGCTTAAACATAAGAAAGCATATATATATATATATATATACACACACACACCTGTAAATAGTTTATAATGGTAGATTTAATATAAGATTTACCCTCATAAATCTGAAATTGTTATGTGAGTACACATGATGATGAACAACAATAACTATTTTGGTTACCATGTCTGGTTTGTGTCTGTTATGTTACAGATCCGCCGCTTGATTGGAGACTTCGGTGTCCCTATTGCCATTTTCTTAATGATTGTTGTGGACATCAGCATTCAAGATGTTTACACTCAGGTGAACGTTTCTGACCTATTAAAGATATTTAGTATTATGCAAAATGTATATCTATAGAAACATGTGTAAGGATATAGGTTTGCTAATGTATTACAGGGAAACTTTTCTTTCGTAGACTAGACTAAAATAGAAAAGAATGGAATAGAATAGAATACCTTTACTGTCATCGTACAGTATACAGTGATATTTGGCATGCCACTCCAGTGACAATGCAGGAGAATTAAAAATAAATAAATAAAATATGAAGTATATACAAAAATATATTAAAATTAATACATTTTGAAGTTTAGAACATGGATGAAATACTCTACACGAGGAATAAAGCGGAAGTAGGTGTAATCTTGAGGGGTGCAGCATGTGGTTCAGTGGGCTAAGTCTGTCTGCCTGTAATCAGAAGGTCACCAGTTCAAACCCAGTCCTTGAGCAAGGCCCTTAACCCCCAATTCCCTGGGCACCCCAACAGGTGGCTGCCCTTTGCAGACGGCTTATCACAAGAGCATGTTGAGGGAGGCATAATAGACAATTTCCCCACCGGGATCAATAAAGTATCAATTATTATATTGTAACAACAGGTGACAGAACATGACAGTAGGGTCAAAGACAGTATGATATGTGACAGTAGAGGAAAGAAGACTGATTATTGCTTGTTCATCTAGGCAACAGCTCTTGGGTAAAAACTGTTCCTCATTCTTGAGGTGCAGGCCTGTATGGTTCTGTATAGTCTGCCTGATGGTAAGAGGTCACACAGATGGTAATAGTGGTTTGTGTGTGGTATTTTAATCATACTTGTAATTCTGTGAAGGTAAAGAATAAAATAGATGCTGTCCAGGTGAGCTCAGATGCCAAGACACACAATTTTAAACATTCATATACCAAAAATAGGAGATGTTTACTACAAGTATATGGACTGCATTGACTTAAATATATCCTCCGCTTGCCCCGACAGAAACTTCTGGTGCCCAAAGGTCTGACAGTGTCCAACCCCAGTGCAAGGGGGTGGGTAATCAACCCATTGGGGATAAAGAAAGCTTTCCCCGTCTGGATGATGATAGCCAGTGTCATCCCAGCGATGCTCGTCTTCATCCTCATATTCCTAGAGTCTCAGATCACTACGTGAGTTGACACATTCTGTCGTAACCATTTTATTCACTGTCAATCTCGAATGAATGAAACAATGCTGTCTGGCTGGCACCATGACTTGGTGGGAAGTGCTGTTGCATCACACCTCCAGGGTTGGGGGGTTCCACCTGCTCTACGTGTGTGTGGAATTTGCATGTTCTTGCTGTTATGGAGGATGTCTCTCACAGACCAGAGACATGCAGATACATTAACATTAATTAGTGTTTCTAAATTGCCTATAGAGTATAACTGAGCATATTATGTGCCCTGTGGAGGACTGACACAGTCCAGGATATACCTGAAACCTATGTCCTGTGCTGCCTGGCACAGGCTCCAGCCCCCCATGAGCCAGACCAGGATAAGTGGTTAGAAGATGTATGGATGGATGGGTGGATGAGAGACTTACTTCAACAGGATGACATCGTTACCACACAACTCCATAGTTTACATGGCTTGGCTGTCCTTCCCGTGTTTGCGAAGGCCTAACAGCAGGCTTCTGTGAAACTGCAGCACTTGGGAAAACGTTGGTGTGCGCACTGTAACCTTGGCTCTCTGTAGCAGCACGAGGCCGTCGCCATCCAGGGTGTACACTGCTGATTCCATGCTTAGTGCAAGGCATAGCAGGTTCGTGCATTGATTACGCGATTTATGCTGACTTCCTGGCAGGCTGATTGTGAGCAAGCCAGAGCGGAAGATGGTGAAGGGCTCGGGATTCCACCTCGACCTGCTAATTCTAGTCAGCATGGGGGGCCTTGGTGCCATGTTTGGGCTGCCCTGGCTTAGTGCTGCCACTGTCCGTTCAGTCACTCATGCCAATGCCCTGACTGTCATGAGCAAAGGACCAAAACCAGTGATTGAAAAAGTTCTGGAGCAGAGAGTAAGCGGCGTATTAGTAGCTCTGCTGGTCGGTGAGTACAATAAACACCCCTCCTATTTTTAACTATTGACTTTCCACACTGTCAGTTTGAAATCCCTTATCTATCTTCTCTTGTCATTTTCAGGTCTGTCAATTTTAATGGAGCCTATTTTAAAAATGATCCCCATAACAGCTCTGTTTGGGATTTTTCTCTACATGGGTATTACCTCACTCACTGGAGTCCAGCTTTGGGACCGCATACTGCTGCTTTTCATACCCAAAAAGTATCACCCCCAGGAACCATACGCCACCAAGGTACAGATACACAATTTTATTACAGATTTTATCCTGGTATTATATTACTTCATTTTATTACATAATAGTAAGAACAATTTGGCATTCCATAATGGAGTCCTACCCACTCTCTTTCTTAGGACCCTTGGGTATATTACAATGATTAGGTATTATTATTGTATTTCTTTATTTAAATTGATGAAATTTCATAATTTGTGTGTTTATACACATACATATATTCAGATATATATGTAACATCACTGACTATCTCTCTGACACTCTGACCTAGGTGAAGACCAATAAGATGCACATGTTTACTTTGATCCAAGTAGCGTGTTTGGTGGTGCTGTGGATAGTGAAATCCAGCCCCATCTCCCTGGCTGTGCCCTTCATCCTCATCCTCACCATTCCCCTGCGCATGTTAATGAGAGGCCGCCTCTTCACTGAGCTGGAAATGAAATGTGTAAGTACTGGCGAATGTCTTGCTAGCTTTTTCCTAAAATCCCAGTTCCTCAACACAAAACACGTTATTAAGATATGCCAGAGCTGTTTTTAAAGGCTTAACATTGTATTTTACTGTGGTAGACTTGTGGGCATCTCCAATTTAATGAGCCCTGTAGGGAAATTGTCTACATGCAACCATGAATCTGTTAAAAAAAAATGTCTCATAACTGACTGTTGTGTTTCAGTTGGATGCTGACGATGCCAAGGTAACATTTGAAGAGGAGCCTGGGCGCGATGTGTACAGTGAATCCCAGATGCCGCTATAAACATCTGGATTGGACCACGCCTTAATTCACTCTAAATATGTCGTGGAAAAAAAGAATGCTTTAATATGATCAAGACACAAAAATTATTGTGTAGACATATTTCTCCGTCTCATAATTCTTATGTGTTTTAAGTATCTAGATAAATATTAGGCTAATACTGCCTTCACTCTGTAGTGCATTTACCCCCTTATTGCTGTTAGTCTCATTGGCATCCAAAATTACTTATATGTGCCTGCGGTGGACTGACATCCCACCCAGGGCGTACCCAGCCTTGTGCCCTGCGACGGACTGACATCCCACCCAGGGCATACCCAGCCTTGTGCCCTGCGATGGACTGGCATCCCACCCAGGGTGTACCCAGCCTTGTGCCCTGCCATGGACTGGCATCCCACCCAGGGCGTACCCAGCCTTGTGCCCTGCCATGGACTGG
>JABFEB020000092.1:32058526-32069204 GCA_019775895.2 Stomatorhinus ivindoensis
GGGGGGGTTATTGCCCACTGCTTGCCCTGCATTTGTGCAACTTCAAACTTGACTTACCAGAAATGTGTCAGGGACTCATTAACATAGTGTGGAACAGCTCAAATAGCCATGTGAAGTATAGGATAATCCAGGCAAACCAGCAAGTTAGAATGGCCCTATCTTCAATATTTGTCTATTAGAATCAGCTTCATTTTGTTGAGTATGTGTACAAAGTGTGTGTGTGTGTGCACAAATTCTTTGCCTAGTATAGAAATACATTTCAAACTCACATGAACTATAAATGTAACAAACAGCGCAAACTGGGTTACAACATGCCAGATTAACATTTGGTGCATTGATATGTGACAGTGTATATATAGCATGCAGTGCAGTCAGTGTGTATATAGTGATAGAAGGCAGAAAGAAGCTGAAAACCATTGTGCTGCAGAACTAACCGGGGTTCTGCAGGAATCAGTCTGCACATCAGTTTAGTGCATGGAGAAAAACTAAAATCCAGATTTTTTTTCTAGGAACTGTAGCAGAATGGAATAATATCTGGTCTCAAAGTTTTTTGCAAAGGGAAGAAACTGACGTCTTCAGCCTAGTGACAAAATTGAAGTTGACGTGTTTGTGAATAACTGAAACTATCTGTCAGTCATTCATAAGTAGTGCTGAAAAACATGCGATGTTTCCATATAATTTGATCGGTGCCCTGGCTGTATTAGTAATCACTCTCCTCCTTTCCTCCATAGGGTGGCCTGAACAAGCCTAAGCGGCCCATCTCCGCCATGTTCATCTTCTCAGAGGAGAAGCGGCCAAAGCTGCAGCAGGAGCGGCCCGAGCTGTCGGACAGTGAGCTGACCCGCATGCTGGCTCGCCTGTGGAACGAGCTCTCCAGCAAGAAGAAGGTGACAGCTGAAGCTCTCATCACATAGCAGCCACCAGCGGGCCAGTCATCTTCCCGCAGCGGTGGATAGTTCAGGTCCAGAAAGTAAAAATCCAGACTGAGATTTTGTTTCGGCCAACCAGTCAGGAGGCACAGAGTACTCAACTGATTGGTCGAAGCGAAGTCATGTTCTGGATCTTTACTTTTTGGACCTGAGCTATTCACCTCTGTCTTCCCATAAGGGATAGCACTGTAAACACTGAGATATGGGGTGTTCACCGTAAAGAACAAGGAACATTCTGGAAGTTGCATAGATTGGACATGTCTTGATAAATGCATGGGTACAATGAAAGCTTAGACATTTGCGTGAAGGGTCACTATTTGTGTGGCTTTGAACTGTTATAACAAGCTACACTAAAGCCATTACAGGTAGTGTTGGCCATGGAAAACATTACTGTGGCCATGTCTGTATACTTATAATTTAAACACATAGGAACACATGAAAGTAGTAGATCCAGTATAAACTAATGCATTACTTGTGTCATGAGGACAAGGAGGACTGAAGGAAATGTGTGTCTGGAGGTTAAACTCCAGGTGAGAATGGGAACATGAGCATCCTTGAGAATTGCGTCACTGACTTACAGGAAAAGTACAAACGTCTGGAAGCAGCTCTGAAGGCCGAGTCAGAGAAGAAGGAGCAGGAGGAGCGTAGCCGGCTGCCCGAGTCACCCAAGACGGCCCAGGACATCTGGCAGCTGAGCGTGATTGGGGACTACCTAGCTAGGTTCAAAGTAAGTGCATGGCCACCATTACCGGGAGCGAGCAGCGGAGAGTCAGTTAATGTCCTTCTGTGAAGCTGCAGCAGCTAAAGTTTGCTTGTGGGCAACACTGTGACTTTTTTTTGTTTGTACTACTGTATCAGGCTGGTTAAAATTGTCGTGTCTTTGCCCTGCTTATTTGAACAATCCACCCATCTTCCTGCAGAGCGACCGGGCAAAGGCCCAGAAAGCCATGGAGATGACCTGGAACACCATGGAGAAGAAGGAGAAGATTGTATGGATTAAGAAAGCAGCAGAAGACCAAAAAAGATACGAGGTACGTGGGATCCTTTTCTGCTGGTGCATGTTGGGGGATTTGATACGGCGACTTGGTGTGTATGAGCCTCGCTCCGCGCTCATCGCTCATTTCCTTCAGAGGGAGCTCAGCGAGATGCGCTCTCCAGCTGCAGTTATCACCTCAGGGAAGAAAATGAAGTTTGAGGGTGAACCGAAGAGGCCACCATCGTGAGTATCCTAGCGCTTACATGTGGGTGGTTATTAATGCGATTAGATGCAATCTGGGCACTTGAAGAGCAGGCCAAGCGCTTCCCTCGGCCCCAAGTGGCCTTCAGTGGCGGCAGTCAAACCGCCTGTCGTCCTGTGGCCTTCAGTGGCGGCAGAGTCACGCCGACCTGTCGTCTTCCTCAGGAACGGCTACCAGAAGTTCTCTCAAGAGCTGCTGTCGGGCGGGGAGTTAAACCACTTGCCCATGAAGGCACGCATGGGGGAAATCGGGGGGCGATGGCAGAGGTTACCGCAGAAAGACAAAGACCGCTATAAGAAGATGGCAGAGGAGAAGCAAAAACAGTACAAGGTGCAGCTGGAACACTGGCTCAAGGTATGGCTGTGGTGACCCAGTGAAACGGCTGCCACTTCCTGTTTGCTCCTGTTTTTTTTCCCCCAGCTTTTAACTGTTTTCGAGTAAATTGTAAGCTCGAGGTCATTTATATGTAGTGTATTTATCATTTTTTCCCTGTGTCATAGACCTTGTCATCACACGAGAAAGCCATGTATATAGAATATCATTCAAATGTAAGTAAACTCTACAACCACAGGAAATACCAAAAAGTCTAATGGTATCTGATGGTTTTCTTTCATTAATTTCCAAAGCTAACCACAGAATTGCTTTATGCCCCCTACCAGAAGCGCAAAAGCACAGGAAAACTAGGAGGGACAAATGTTAAGTTAAAGGCTGGAGGCTCCAGGAAATCAGTAAGTTCCTCTGCATGCACTAGATTATGGGGTCAGTCTTTGTTTACTATCTTGTTTTGTTCACCTTTTTTTTTTTCCTTCACTGCTCAGGACTCAGATGACGACGACGACGACGATGATGACGACGATGACGACGACGAGAGGGCATCATCTGATGAGTCATCCAGTGAGGAGGATAGTGAGGAAGAGGAGGATGATGACGAAGAGGAGGTATGAGGCTAGAATCATTTTTAAATGTGGCGCTTTCGACATTCAGTGTAGGCCTGGGTCTTTTACGTATCGAAGAGCGACTCTTAGACCAATTGTACAGGAGATCAATAGAGGACAAGCAGGTTTAGAGCCATTTTCAGCATATGCTTCTGGTGACTTTTGCTGCAGAACGAGGAGGAAGATGACGACGAGGCTGAGGATAAAGAAAATAAATCCGGGAGCAGCAGCAGCGGTTCAAGCTCGGAAGATTCCTCGGACTCTGATTCAGACTGAGACCCACCCACCCCAGACCCCACCCTCACCCCCTGAAGGACTGTAGGCAGCCAAGTATCTGGGGGTAGAATCCGCCCCTCTGGATCTTCCTGGCCAACAAAAGGAGTCCGTCACTCCCCATCTGTCATTTCATGCTTGTCTGTTTTTGAAAGCCGATCACCATCTTATTTTTGAAATCTCTGAGATCTGCGGAGATATTGGCAAGAAAAACACACATAAAGACACCTGGAACCCTTACCCCCCCCCAGCACCCACCCGTGCTTTTCCTGCCATACGGACGATTTGGCTTCAGCATTGATGAAGCTGGCGTCATTCACCAGATTCTCTTCAACGTGCAGACTTTAACAGTGGTCTACAAGGGGAAGGCTCTCCATTTGGCTCATTATTTCTATTGTTTTCTGATGAAAGAATGAAATTATTCCAATATATTTTATGTGAAATGCCCCTTTGGAACTGTGTGGTGTAATATACAGAAAGCGGTTTGAGGGGAATGGAAAGAGAACGTACCGCTTCAAACTCGGTCTTAGAGAAAATTCTCAGATCTGTTCTGCTTGTTTCCGTTTCAGCTCCTTAATTCAAGGATCCTGTAATTCTGGGAGGGTGTTGGTGGCCAGGTCACTGAACTCTGAATTTGTTGTTTCCTTCTTTTTATTGGTGTCTTTTTGACAATGTTACTTTAGGAAGAATGAAGCCATTTTGAATGCACTGTGTTGGTAGGCAGAACGCCAGTGAAATGGTGCCTTTTTGTCTCTGGGTCTTGTTTCGAGTAACTGTTAGCAGGAATCTTTCTCTGCTTATCTCTGTGATGTCCATTTTTACAGGATGAGGGAAAGTGAAGTGACATGTAAAATAAGGATTCTACAGGAAGGTGTCTGACCTTGTAAAATTACTTGAGTGGTGCGTTATTTGATGTTAGCGTTTACATTAAAGCTTTACAGTTTAATGGTAGGTTTGACAGTTTTCAATTTACTTCAGTGGTCTCCACAGACACTGCTTCAAATTCTTGATGACTTATTCATTCAGTCAGCTGAGGAATATGATGATATGAAAAAATCCCTTCTCTGCCAAAATGTAAACCAAATGGTAAATTTGGCTGGCATTTTCAGGTTTCAAATTCTATTTTTTTGCGCATGTAGATGGTTCTGGTACAACTGGAGTTGTTTCAATTCTTAACCACTATTTTACAGCTGTTTCATAATGTATGTATACCCAAGATATTTATTGTTTTAACACTTTGTTTGATTTGTTTTTAGATCCCAAAATCTGTCCTGAAAAGGAGTGCACTTAAAATATATATCCTTTCCATTTCCCACATTTAAAAAAAAAATTATAAATCTTGTACCTGAGCCATGTGTAATGAGGAATTTAAAAGTTAGTCTGTTCTTTAGAAAACTCATGCACTTGTGCAGGGCCAGCTAACCCTATAGGCGGCTGCCTAGGGCACTGGCTTCTGAGGGGGTGCTGATTTGGCTTGGACATGGGGCGACGGCGGTGATGCTCGCCTAGAGAGCCGCGAGGATCGGGACCGGCACTGCACATGGGAAGGCTGTAACTTAGATATTCAGTGGCCTGAATCCAGACTTCACCATCCCTCACCACAGAGACCCTCCTGCATCCATTACTCTGTAAAAGCATTAGCAGCAGTGGACAGCCTCTTCATAGTAGTTCTGGCCGTTTGTATCTGTTGGTGGACGTGCTGCAGCAAAAGAGTATGCCCATCTCCTCAGCAGTAAGTCAGGGATACCAGGATTTTCTTTGTAACCCTGGGCAGCTATGTTTAAAGCAAAGTCCCTTTCACTTTTTAATCTGTGCTTTCTTACTTGGGACTAAGACTTTCATTTTTGTTTAGTTTAAAAGAGGAGAAAACGAAAATCAATTGAGGGTTGTTCCATTTCGAAGCTCTGATGAACAAAGGTCATGACAAAGGGGATTTTGTAGCAGTTGCAGGTTTTGTGGTATTTATAATTTTCGAAGGGGGGTTTGCGACGCAGTAATTTGGTAAAGGGGCCTGGGGGGATGAGCTGCTCTGTTTTTTGTGTTTGATTTATTGTTGTATGGTATTTGTATATAATGCTTTTTGTAACAAGTGGACATTGTTTTATTTGTACCTTTGTTTAGCTGTAGATTCACACTGGCATTAATAGCCAGGTCAGTGGGGACTCTTTGGCAGGGGTGAAATTCTGTACAGTTTGGCACATCACCAGCCCTGGGAGGGAATGAATGTTTTTATTTTGTGCTCTCTTTCTGTTTTGTTTATATTCCCTTCTCACAATTTTTTGTAGAAATGATTTTAAAAGGTAAAAAAAGCTTTGCAGATTTGTATGGCTGAATAAATATGAAACATTTCTGATGTTTTCTATAGCTAAAAGTGTTCTGTATTTCCTGCCATTTACTATTTGGGCAAGTAAACTTGTTTTTACCAAAGCCTCCAGCCTCCGTCATTCTGCCTTTCAGCATGCCCCAGGGTCAATGACTTTATAAATTAATTTTAATTATGTGACCTCATTTCTTCTCCAACAGTGTGCAATGCACGTAGAATAAACCATTTTTTGCATAAGGCATAGTCCCATTAATTACAATAATGGAAAACAAGTAAAATTACACATAATTCATGCAGTTCCTCTTAATTTCATATTGTATTTAATTCAATCTAATGTTTGAGAGATACAATATTGAAAATTTTTCAATAAGTGAACTAAACATGAGTTTTGATTCAGCTATTTCATATAACACTGGGCATGTGAAATAGTTTTGTTCTCTGCTTAAATTATGACTATTGAACATGGGTGTTGCTGCCAATAAATCTGAGCCCCCCCCCCCCGAACACACATTTAACATAAAATATTAGTTTTATGGCAGTGTCCCCCTCACACTTATAATGTTCTGTTAATCATTTTTAATTTAACTGGCCTATGATATGTATTTTCTGTAAAAATTACCCTAATCTACATAATGAAGCCTCCTGTGAACTATAAAAAATGATAATCTGGCTTCTCTGTCATTGCTAAAATATTGGGAACAGGACGCATCATTTTTATTAAAAGTATTCTTTACCTTAGCTCATCAAAATACCGTAGCATTAATTATTGCTGAGATTATCAATATTTATTAATATTTGCTGTATAACATATCACATAAAAATTAATGTATAAATATACATAGATTCATTGGACGCTACTGTCGTCTCACACTTCCAAGGCTATAAATTCGGATGCCACCAATTCACTGTGCCTGGAGTGTTTTATGTTCTTCTGCAGTCAGGCTAATAATGTGTGCATGTATGTGCCCTGTGATGACATCCTGTCCAGGGCGTACCCCAGCCTTGTGACCTGCGCTGCCTGGGATAAGTTAGAGGCCCCCTACTACTCTTTTGAAGATAAGATGGATTTAAACATTATTTCCTATATAATTAAATTATAGTGTTAAAACGTAGTACAGTTGCTAATATCAAGCGCCAAAAAGGACACGAAACAACCGCAGTGGCGTCACACAACTAAACGAAGGTGTCCCCTAATAAAGGTATTTAATTGGAAGCTGGCTCACCTGTTTGCATTCCAATTGGTTAGATGAAACGTCAATCAAACAATGTCGGCTTGAAACAATAAAACGACGTTAAAATGGTTGCCTTTAAATGTTCTTTTCCGTTGTTGTACAGATGTTATGTAAAGTGGTTACTTCTGCAAAACCTCACTGTAACGAATCACTTTCAAGCATTTGTGGCTCACTCGATTATTAGCTCGCCAGGCGACCGCGAACATGCCCCGGCGTTGGCGATTGATTAGCTTTGCCTGTAAATGCAGGAGCAAAAAAAAAATGGCAGCTGATGCTTAAATCGTGTTTCCTGTTGAGCAATTGACAGGATAACTGAGAGACGTGATGACGATGGTGGTGGTGGGGGGCTTAGCTCCTTGCCATGTGTGATGTTTGGCCAGGGGCTCGCAGACAGCCGCGGCCGCGGGCACCGCTAGACGGAGCAGCAGGTCTGCTCTGTGACGGTCCGGCCGGCCCCGTCTGCTTTGGGTGAGTCTGGTGCTCCGCTTGTAATACAACGCCACTCAAACAAATAAGTCTGAGATCACCGAGAAAATTTCTTTAAGTAACACCTCGGCGATAGCGAATTCCCTCTTCGGAGTTTCGATTCCCTACACTTTCTTGTTTAATCTGTTATTTTACAAGAAACGGCAAAAGGGACAAGCAGTTCCTGTATGCTCCATATATTAATGGCCA
Organism: Stomatorhinus ivindoensis; assembly: GCA_019775895.2. Classification (NCBI taxonomy): domain Eukaryota; kingdom Metazoa; phylum Chordata; class Actinopteri; order Osteoglossiformes; family Mormyridae; genus Stomatorhinus; species Stomatorhinus ivindoensis. The sequence continues at coordinate 32,066,132 of JABFEB020000092.1, forward strand.
GACAAGCCGATGTCAGCGTTTTGTCATTCGGTAGTACAAGGAATCCTGGATATATAGACAGTTTTCCGTCATAGGTTGGTTGCAGTTTTTTGTGAGGCACACGAACTGTACGAAGGTAATTTCCCCCACACCCTTGTGTAATACTTGTATTTGTTTAATATCGTATTGTTTGTTGTTGCATTAGCGTGACTTATTTGGTTGAGATTCTTTGTTGAACGTTAAAGGCACCCAAATAATGAGCAACGTGTGAATAATTACTTGTAACAAGTGGATTCCCTAATGGATGTTTTTAATCTACAGGACGGTATCGATAGCAATAACCTGTAAATATTCTAATTTGTTGCTGCTGCTCAGAAACAACAGCTTGACACGGGGTTGTACACTAATGTAAGTACACCCCCTTACAAGTTCTTCCTTTAAACAAGTGGATATAGATGTTCTTGGTGTGATTTAAAAATAATTGTTTTTAAATAAGCATAACCAGGGTGTTCTAAAGCTCCTATTGTTACTTTTTCTTTCCTGTCCAGTGCTTCACAGCTGCTGTGCTACAGAATGTAGGGAGGTATCTTATACCAAAGTTTTTGCAAATGACAATGGAGGAAATGACCCAGTCAGACCTGGACAACACTAAGCTGGAGGTGCGTTAGCAAACAGACACACTGCACTGCTGCATCTGTTCTGAAAAACCACAAAATACTTTTCCTGGCCTCCAACAACCATCACCGATGACTGTTTCTTTTTAACATTAAGTCGGTATACTGTACTGCAGTGGAGTTGGAAGGAGAGTTCCTGTTAGCTTGTAATTCAAGAACTGCTGCAACACAGACGACGTGAAAAACAGCATTTGCTGCACCTACATGTGGATTGTGGGGTGTGCCAAAGTTGTGCAGAATCAGCTGACGTGTAATAAGAGCAGCTTCTTTCAGTCCGTAGCTCATGACATCCTGATGGATTTGGTAGAGGATGCCTGCCTGGGCCTGTGTTTTGAGGTCCACCGTGCTGTCAAACAGGGATATTTCCTCCTGGATGAAACTGATATGGAGAGCATGAAAGACTTTGGTAATTTTTTGCCTCCCCACCACATACATTTTTTTCAAATCTTAACTCCTGTCCATTTCTTTTCCTGAATTCCATAAAAATATATATAAAAATGTAAACAATACTGTCTGTTATGTATCCCTGTCTATTTACATACATATATATATATATATATATATATATACACACACACACACACGTGTAGTTTTCGCTCATTATCCATAGTATTTTTGTCCTGTTGCTGGCACAGATTCCTAACCAACAGTGATTCTTGAGTCCACTGCTTTTCCTCACAGAAATCGTGGACCGGCCTGGAGTCGACATCTTTGGTCAGGTTTATAACCAGTGGAAGAGCAAGGAGTGTGTGTGTCCTAACTGTGAGCGCAGCATTGCTGCTTCCCGCTTTGCCCCGCATCTGGAGAAGTGCCTGGGCATGGGCCGCAACAGCAGCCGCATCGCCTGCCGCAGGTCAGCCGGAGCACTGCAGAGACATTGCTGCCTCTTTCTGCTGTTGCTAGCGTTAGCAGGTAGCAGTTTGACCTCCCTCAGATTAATGTGCATATGTGCACTGTGCCACTATGGTTTGGTGTTATCCCAGTCATGCTTAATAGGTGGGAAACTAAATAGCTTACAATTGCATCTGTATTCTGGGTAACCCTATTGTATGTATTGTGCAATATTTTCAATCGGAATTGGTTACGGAGTCATCACATGTTCTCTAATAAACACACTGAGTAAAAATTTGAGATACTTTTGAAGTATATTTTGTTCTTTCTTCTTTGCCTCCTTATTTGAACAGAATAGCCAGTAGCAACAATGTGAACAGGTCAGAAAGTGACCAAGAGGACAACGATGACCTCAATGATAATGACTGGTCGTATGGATCCGAGAAAAAAAGTAAGTGTGCTGATATCCAGTATCTGCTCTCACTGGCTTTTAATTCTTAAGTCACACCACATCTCCAACTTATGACAGATAATTTAATGTCTGTTTTGAGTCTGTGGTAGATGATCATTAGTGACTGGAATTGTCACTATAGATTGTCTTTCAGCTTGTAGCTGGTCATTTTTTTTCTCTTTGCAGAACAATTTTTTCTTGGCAAGTAAAATTTATCACCAGTTTGCCCTCTCACAGCAGAATGTTATTAAACTTGACTTTTCTTTTATAGCCAGGAAGCGAAAATCGGACAAGGTATTTTACATTATTCAAAATGAACTTTTATGTGAAGTAATTTTTGTACCAGTTTTCCTTTGTCTTTGTAAGATGCACAGTATGGTTGCCTTCGGTACATTAATACCTTATTTCTGGGTGCTTTTTTGTACTACAGATGATGATGATGATAATAATAATATGTCTCCATCCCCAGAACTCAAATTTGCTGCGAAAATCAAAATCATTGAAGCATAAAAATGGTGAGTAGTACTAATGTTATGCGTCCACAGCCTCAAATGAAATTTCTATTTATATTATGTTATTGTATAGCATCCTTAAAAAGGATCCTGATTGGTGTTTTTAATCCAGTATCTTTTTTTATTAAGTATTTTATTTAGTATGTGTTTAATGTGTGTGTGCAAAGATTCAGGGATGTTACCACATTATACTACGAGTAGATGCTGGATGCTTGCGCTGGGGTCAGGGGGAGGGTGGGGTTTAAGATTCTCTAATCACTTAAAGCTAATTACAGCTGAACTGCAGGGGAAATTTGTAATGAACCAAGATTACACAATTAGCTAGAAATGGCATTCTTCAGTATTATTAATCATTCTGTGTTTTAAACAGAAATATTGGCTTGTAGTTATTTATAGGAATCTTGTAAATGGAGCGGTTGAAATAAGACCAGCATTTTTCTGTTTTTGGCAGACATGCAGGGGGGTTCTGTTTGGGGGGGGTGCGATGATCTGTGGCTGCTGACATTTACTCTAACTGTATATAAACTGTTTAAATACTGCAAGTGAGGTATCCAGGGTTCGAAATTAACACCCGCCAACCCGCCAAATGCGGGTTAAAAATCATTTTGGCGGGTATTGATAAAAAC
>JABFEB020000092.1:32089792-32101595 GCA_019775895.2 Stomatorhinus ivindoensis
AATCAGGAAAATAATCGACAGATTAAGAGATTTATCAAAATAATCGTTAGTTGCAGCCCTAATACAAAGTACATTTGCTTATATAAGTTAGTATACTAGTTTGTATCCTATTTCTAGACTTGTACTAGAGCAGTTCATGTTGAGTGTATTGATTAAAAGTCTCTTCTGGGAGCACCAGCCTGAAGGTTACTGTGGTTCTCAGCATCTCCCTGTTCCTAGTTGTGTGAGCTGCAGATTTTTCTGAGTGTTTTATGGATAATGACACAGCAATGTTTTTGTGGTTGTTTGGGGAAAAAATGCAATTTGAGGTTAATATTTTTGGATTCAATTGCAGGGCTCAACTTGCGACATCAGAGTTAAGAACGGCAGCGTATACGAGGGCATCTTCAAGACCCTCAGCTCACGGGTAAGTTACACCTCTGCCTTTTTTTGCTGTGATTCCTTTCTGCATGTGCTCTGCCTTGCTGAGCGGCGGTGGTGCTTCTTTTCACCCCAGTGCGAGCTGGCAGTGGATGCAGTGCACCGACGATGCGAGGTGGCAGGAGGCTCCTCTGCCCCTCCCAGGAGAGAGGAGATCACAGACACCATGATCTTCAGCCCCTCCGACATGGTCACCATGACCTGCAGGGATGTGGACCTCAGCTATGCCACTCGAGGTACTTGCAGCCCAGTCCAGCACCACACGTAAATGACTATCATGAGATGTTGCCACGCTTCTGTATCTGCAGATCTATTCTGTTGTCATGGAACTTAACCTCTTATGATCTGCAATCACTACATTTTATACACATAGTCCTCATCTGACTGTAATGTGTCCCTATGCTTAGGTTGCTAACTGGGGAAAATTCTGGGTGGACTGCACTGGTCGTAAGATGGTTACAAGTGGTGGGAAATTTTTTAGCGATATAGCTTGTGTCAATAGTTCTCGATCTGTGGCAGAAAAGTGACCAAGTGGCATGCATGTTCTGGGATGATTGTGGCATCAAAATGAGTGTCAGATTTTTCCTGCAGCCTGGAGTAGTGAACTTGTACATCTTTTAATTGCTGTGTTTTTCTGTCTTTGTGCAGACAGTTTCACAGACACTGCCATTAGTGCATCCCGGGTCAATGGAGAACACAAGGAGAAGGTGCTGCAGAGGTGGGAGGGTGGAGACAGCAATGGAGAAAACTATGACCTGGAGACTGACGCTGTGAGTAATTTCTATTTGCGCATCCTCCTCCATGTATGCACTGTGGGTCTCTCCTTATCTCTCTCTCTGCATCCTCCTCCATGTATGCACTGTGGGTCTCTCCTTATCTCTCTCTCTGCATCCTCCTCCATGAGCATGCTGCGGGTCTCTCCTTATCTCTCTCTCTGCATCCTCCTCCATGAGCATACTGCGGGTCTCTCCTTATCTCTCTCTGCATCCTCCTCCATGAGCATGCTGCGGGTCTCTCCTTATCTCTCTCTGCATCCTCCTCCATGTATGCCCTGTGGGTCTCTCCATGGTCATCCTCGTCCATTTACGTGCTGCAGGTCTCTCCTTATCTCTCTCTCTCTCTCTCTCTCTCTGCACATCCTCCTCCATATATGCGCTGCGGGTCGCTCGTTGCATCACACTTTAATTTACCACTATCCCAGGTGGCGGATTTCTCATGTTTGAGAATGAAAAGCCTTAACACCCAAAACCCCCAGCCAGAATAGCCATTCACACTTTAACTGCCATGACCACAGTTTTGGGAGTTTTCACATTTGCATAACAAAAGAATTGATTATTCTTGGATGTGCGATAATGTTCTCTTGTTTCTTCTTTTCAGTCAAATGGGTGGGATGCCAATGAGATGTTCAGGTTCAATGAAGAGAACTATGGCATCAAGTCTACATATGACTCCAGTCTCTCTTTATATACGTTAGTATCCTTTCATATAGCCGTCTTCAGTAACTTTCACGTCACACAAAAGCTACAAGTTTATTTTTCTGCTCATGAAAATCTGTACATCAAAATTGTTGCCTTAAGGGTGTCGTGTTGACAGCTGTGTTTTGTAATTTCTGAGCAGTAAAGTTAAATGATTATTCTAGTCAGAAATTTTCTTCACCGTCCAGGCCACATTCTTGTCTTTATTCCTCTCCCTGCATACCTTGTGCTTTTGATTACCTGACTCAGGTGAGCTGTAGAAAACTGTAGACTTTCAACATCGAAAGCTGTCAGTTTAATTCATCCATATTCTGTTTGCAGTGCTGCAGACCATCACTAGATGGTTTGAGCGCTGTCGGTTGCCCTGTTAGTCCTCTCTGTCTTATGTTAACTCGGTATAGTATAGCAGAGCCTGCCTTGGTGCATGGATTATGGTGCCCTCTGAGCTGGCTGGGGTTAGAGACGTGGGGGACTGAAAGCATCGTGCAGACGAGGGAGCATCTGAAGCATGCAGCTGTGTGAGGGAGCCTCTGGCTGAAGCTGTTCCTCAGCTGTGTCAGTGCTTTATTAAGAGGATGGACCTCATTCAGAATGGAGTGTATTTTTGACACTATTCTTCCCTGTACTGCTGCCTCTGAGGAGAGAGAGAGCTTTGATCAAAAGCCTTTTCAACCTACCACCAGCGTCTTCCACCCCAAATGATGAATATGACAGTGGTTATGGTGGATGGCTAAATAGTACAGCACTTAGCTGCCACACTGAAGGAGCCTGCTCTGCACTGCAGTGCCAATGGCTGACTTCCGTGCAGGTGTTTTGCCCCTAACCTGGTCTGATCCCTGTCCCCCACGCAGTGTCCCCTTGGAGAGGGGCACTTCAGAAGGCTTCCGCCAGCGTGAGGCGCGGGCAGCCCGACTGGCCAGCGAGATCGAGTCCAGCCCCCAGTACAGGCACCGCGTCGCCCTGGAGAATGAGGACGGCAAGACGGATGAGGACCGGTTCAGCGCCGTCGTCAGGGAGCGAGACGGAGGAGAGAGGGAGCGGGGGAGGGAGAGCCCCCGGGAAAGGGACCGGGGCAGGGACAGCCCCAGCTGTGGGAACAGGCGAGTACCCGAGCCCCAAGATGGCAGGCTGCTTTGATCGCTGCTTGCGGGTGTCTTTCACTCTGCCGCGGGTCTAAATTTTGACATCCGGCATGTTAACAGTGCAGTGCCCCTGTCTCTGCCAGGGAAGGGAAGTACATTCCTCTGCCACAGCGAGCCAGGGAGATCGGCACCTCCAGCGGCGGTATCAGAAGCGAGCGTGGAGAGCGGGGCGAGAGGGGCGAGAGAGGCGGCGGGGGGGCAACTACGCCATCCCTCCCCAATCGCATGGGAGGCTACCACTCCAGCAGGCCGGCACCTTCCAGCTCCTCCCCCAGGCCTCCTCTGCCTGCCTCCAGCGGCCAGTCGGCATCGTCCTCTGAACGGAGCAGCCCCCTCTCCAGCAGAGGGGGGTACTCTCCGCATCACCCCCAGGGCAGCCCTGGGTCTGGCACTGCATTCACCTCCCCCGCTTCCCTGGGCAGTGGGGGCGGTTTCGGCCTGCCTTGCCCCGGTGATTCCCCAGCCGCCCCTGCTGCCCCTGTGGCAGCCTCTCCCAACAGCCCCCCTGCCCCCCATGGCCAGTCAGGCACACCCTCGCTGTCCCACCCTCACTCACTCAACGACACCACCAGGCCCGTTAATGGAGGTGAGCGAGTAGGCAGCTGCGTTCATGCATGCTTTTTACAGTGCTTCTTGACTGCACCGTATTTTATTGCATTGGTTGCTTACTTCCAAAGTGTCTTGTACCCCCCAGTATCGTCCAGAACATCTCCTAAGTCTCAGAGGCCTGTACAGACCAGCAGGCCCCTGCGAACTGCCGCCACCCATTCCACCCCTGCTGGTAATTAATACAGCTCTGAGCTGTGATCCGCTCGTACCGTTGCATCATAGCTAAGGCTGCTTCACTTCCTTTGCTAAGTGTATATATAGTTTTTCACTAGATTTTCAGTGTCCGGTTTCGCACTGAAGCCACGGTGTGCTAACTGCATTACACATTTATGATGGCCTGTAGCCTGATTCGCGGAGAATCTGTGACTTAATGTCCATGTGTTTTGTTTAAGACATTCACTGCATTGTTAGAAGCAGTGTGAAACCTTAAAAAAAAAAAAAAAAAAAAACCCTGGTTCCCTCCCACTTTTCCCTCCAGTCTCCCGTCCACCAAAATCAGGGGGTTCTTCCCAGGATGCATCTCTTGCTGCTCCTCAATACCAAGACACCGTGCCGGTCTCCATGGCAACAAAAAAGCCACCCGGTCCAGCTCCTCTGTTCCCTGTCGATGGTGAGAGCTCATCCTTGTTTGCTTCTGCTATCTCTGTGAGTGTGATACTCCTCTATGTCTTTTTTTCTTTCCTCTACTGTTGGATCTGTGCTCTCCAAACAAACGTGTTGGCTGTGTGAATGTGTGCTGTTGGTGTGTAGTGCTTTCACATCTTGTCCTTTTGAAACAACACTTCACCAGAACTAAAACGTAATGTACAAATCTTTGCCTGTCCTTTATTATGGCTGATTAAATCCCATAACCTCTGAAAACACTTTCTGTCCCTTTGTCAAAAATGTAGAAAATAAATCATTTCAAAAAGAGAGTAATTAGTTACTTAAATGTAGTTGGAACCCTGTACATCTACAATTTTATATCCTGCTTCATTCTACAGTGACAATCCTTCACTTAGTGACAAACTCTGTTTTGCTTTTCTGGGATGTGGAGATGACACGATTATGGTCTGAATTAAAATGCACTAGAACATCATCAGTGCCATGCAGTGATTTTGATTTTCCTGGTGAGCCTTTCTAAATGTTTTCTCCAGTGAATGAGATCCTCAGTTCAGCGGGAAAAGACAGGGCAGTGGAGAATTTGGTCAGCCTGCAGGACGTGAAAACCCCCAAAGGTAGGTCCCATATGGATCTCACCATGGCTATTGGGTCGTATCCCAAACAGTGATTAAATTCAGCTTTCCGTCTTGCAGTCGCTTCCGTTCAGCAGCGGTCACAAATTGAGGAACTCCGGAAGTTTGGCAAGGAGTTCAGAGTAAGTACAGTGTAATTTTATCTTGTCTGAAAGTTTTGGTCCTATACCCAGAAATAATCAGACTGGTAAAGATGTCTCACTGCTGACTGCTAACACTCTCACGCCAGCTAAAGAGAGCAGCACCTATGCTCAATCTGACATGTTACTTTTGCCTTCTAAGGCAGCTTGTTGACCAATGGTGCCGCATGAGCTAAAATGAGTTGGACGTGGTACATTTGTACTCCATCCGACCTGCCCTAAGTGTCCTAAGCCCCACCTTGGCCTGCTTCCTTCCTGCTCAGCTTCAGCCCAGTGGAAGCAGCACCAGTACCTCTGTGGCAGCGTCTGCCGAATCTCCTCAGTCTAGCCCAGCCCAGACTTCTCCAGCAGAACCTGTCCCAGCACCCGGACCCAAGCTTAACGTGACCCAAGATGTCCCTCAGCAATCAGCACCCTCCTCACCCTCTGAGGAGCGGGCGAAGGAGAGGGAGCCAGAGGGCACAGTTGGTGCTAGTGCGGTTCCCACCATCACAGCTGTGGCCCCAGACAGGCAGTCTCCTGGGGCACCCCAGTCGGCCAGGACCCCAGGAAGTGAAGAAGCCAAACTGGAAACAGAGAGAGTGGAGGGTGTGACTGAGTAAGTAAGGAGAGTATGAGCAACTGATGAGACAAGTGATTCCAGGGGGGCTTTATTACATCTTTGGTTTTAATACCTACATGCATTTCCTCCAGCCAAGTGAAGAAATCTACTCTGAACCCCAATGCGAAGGAGTTCAACCCCAACAAGCCCCCTCTGACTCTGGTATGCCTGATGCATGACCAATAAGCATGGAACAAGAACAATGTTATGGAAATGCCTGCTAATCGCGAGCCGTAATTGTCCTCTGCTGCTTTTCCCCCAGCAGTCGAAGCCTACCTCAGCCCCCACCCCGCCACGGCCCACGCCCCCGAGCCCCTCGGTGGTTTTGCAGCCTCCCCCAGGACAAGGACCTATCTACAACTCCACCTATGTTTCCTACATGCCCCAGATACATCCAGTACAGTGCCACAATTAACTTACCCTTTTGAGAGTTGTTTGTTGCTAGGGTTCATTTAACTGTGTGTGTGTGTGTGTGTGTGTGTGTGTGTTATACACGCATGCCACATACATGCAACCTTTTATACATATGTATATAAGCACATGTAGAAAATTTGTGTGTGTGTAAATAACACACAGTACCAGTCACCTGACTACCTTCGGAACGGCAGGAACAGCATTCTAGGAGGCCACCTCATGAAACTGGTATAGAGGAGATGCTAGGGTCAATCAGTCCCTGGAGTAATTTGGGTTTAGGGCCTTGCTCAAACCCCCAGTGGTGGGATCACTCTGCTGACCCAGGGATTTGAGCAACCTTCTGTGTCCCAATGCACAGAGTTGACCCCACCACCAACAAATTAATTTCTTGTCTAATACTTTTTTAATCTGTACATAATTCCATATGCTGTTTTAGTTTTGATGTCTTTATTCTAAAATCTAGACAATAGTACAAATCAACCTATCTGTGGGTAGCCGTGTCCAACCATTTGACTGGTACTCTGTGGCTGTGAGAATTAAATTAATCATTAACACCATTGTCAGTCACATTTTTTTTATATAAACGGATGTTGTTGGACTGTCAAGCCATTCACAGAAACTGGTTATAGAGCCTCCGGGGTCTGTGTGAATCGCCCCGTGACCCTTAACCCACATGCCCATTTGTCCTGTTTCATCTCCTTTCCCCAGCCCACCCCGTTGTACCCGTACACCATGTCTGCTGTCAACCCGGGGAAATATTCCAGGGCAAAGGGTGAGTCCCCGGCAGCCGCCCCCTCCCCAGGACGACCTGCTCCCCTCCCCAGGACGACCTGCTCCCCGCTGCACTCGCCCCCTCCCCAGGACGACCTGCTCCCCGCTGCTCCCCGCTGCACTCTCATATGCCTCTCTCTCCCTCTCTCTCAGGCTCAGTAGTGGCCCCACGTTCAGACCACAGCTCCTCTGCCCCCCCCATGCTGCAGGCGGCTGCATCAGCGGCCGGCCCTCCCCTTGTGGCCTCTCCATACCCTCAGTCCTACCTGCAGTATAGCCCCCAGCAGTACAGCCAGCAGGTCATTCAGTCCGTGAGCCCTTACCCCGGGCAGGTAATGTGCCAGCACGTCTCTGTGGCCGTGTCATCCCAAGCCCTGCTCTGCACTGATGTCCTCTCTGCCTCCCAGCCAATGTACCCGGTTCTGCCAGCTGGAGCTCGCATGCTGGGCTCTGGTGGGGGACACCCCCAAACCCTGGGACCACCCGGTGGCCCGCAGTTTCCCGGCCAGGGAGAGGGGCCTCCGGGGCCACAGCAGGGGATATACGGTATGTGAGTTGGAGGAGTCTTCATGTGGGCGAGGCTTCCTGCGTTTCTCGAGACACTTTCATGATCTTGTGATGAAATATCATGTAAATGTTAATGACCCTGTCAGCCAGCCACTGAGGCTGACCCTGGCACAGCTTTACTCACAGAAACCATCCCTGTCTCTGGTTCACAGCTCCTCAGACCTTCTCCCACCACTCAGGTTCCATGCATCCCCCGCAGCCCTCCAGCACTCCCACGGGCAGTCAGCCGCCCCCCCAGCACACCGCTCCCAGCCCTGGCCAGGTATTTCATACTTCCTCAGTCTCCTTTTCATCTCAAGCCTCTCCTTTTTATTTGCCCATTTGCTAACAGAGCAATTTTGCTGGGCTGAGATGACTGTAGAAATGGTCCTTAGCAATCTAATGCTTCTCTTTGCCCCCCTCAGTCGGCCCAGTCAGGCCCACAGACCCAGTCTTTATATCACTCTGGCCCACTGTCTGCCACGACCCCTCCAAACATGCCTCCCGGACACACGTCCCCTCAGGGCTCCTACCCGCTGCAGGGGTACAGTTTGCACGGACACCAGCACATTCCGCATACCTACCCCCCTATCGGCCAGCTGGCCCAGGTGAGGCGACTTGCCCGCCGCCTGTGTGGAGTCTCATTCAGGCAGCTGTAGAGCTTGGATTTTCAGGTTCTCTCTCACTCACCAGGCTCATGTGCCAGGTGCTCTTTCCGGCCCCCACCACACGGGGACCCACGCCCACCCTCCCATGATGCTGCTGCATGCCCCGCCGCCTCAGCAGGGCCCCACCTCAGGCCCCCAGCACGGGCCTCCGCCTCAGCAGAGCACTCATCAGCATTACGCCTATACAATTTCCCATCCACAAGGTGAGTGCATCGCGTTAGCTGCCATCCTTGCTCTGCGTACATCTTCCACTCATGGTTTATTTCTGCTTTTATTTTAAAAAATATGAAAAATACAGGCACTAATAGGTCTGTTTTTAGATGGTTTAACTCCAACAGTGCAGTTATCAGCTGGCCTGCTTATTGCTTGATACCAATAAATGTGAGATATATAAGTAAAGTACTATTAGCAAAAACGGGTAATGGTAACTTCCTGAAATTTATTTATAAGGTTTACTCTGCTATTCAGTGCTTCTGCACTGTCAGGAAAAAAAGGACTGATTTGTACCTTTACGGGCATAATTGCTCATCACTGGGGCTGTATCCTCAAGGATCTGCCAGTTTGTAGCCTAGCTGTTGGTAAATGTACCTTTTTATGGTACAGAAATGGACCCTGATGAATATTTTTATGTAATTGGTGGTACGTTAATGTTTCTACCCTAAGGTACAAAGCTGTATCCGGAGTTTTTTTTCTGACAGTTTGTCAACTGCCAAAGTAGTAACTTCAGTACTAGGCTTGTTGTATCTGGATTTGTTCATTTCCTGTTTGATTTGCATAGTTTAATAATAATGGATCCCCCTTTCCCCACTTCAGTGCAAGTCCAGGCACATCCACCCCAGCAGCTGCCCTTTCATCCTCCTGGAAACTGAGCATAGAGGCCCCTAGTGATGCTGAAGGAAGGGGATGCTTGCACCTCTCCTGCTCTCCTCTAACTCCTGTTTCTTCATTGTCTACTCTTCAGTCTCTGAGAGTGACACTTTCCTCTCTGGTGTTACCCTGAACTCCCCTGAACCTTCCACATCCTCCCTTTCCCCTCTTTTTACGAGTTCTTTTAGCTGAATGAAGAATAAAAAGGCTACGTTGAGCGAGATTTTAGCAGAACAAAAGACTGTATCGTATGTATTCCTTTTAAACTGTCCGGAAGGAGATCTGGCACACGACAGATATTTACATGCTCTCCTCTCATTGAGAGGGAACGGAAGAGAATCTCTTACTAGAGAAAAAAAAGTTGTTCTGACCAGAAGCAAAGAGGGAGGGAGGTGGAGAGAAAAGGGAAGAATACCACAGGGGACAAAACAGAATTTTCTCTTTCACTTTTCATCCCCTGCTTCCTCTCTCCTAATGTAGGTGAATATATGAATAATAAAATTATGGGAAGGGGGGGACACACAAAAAAAAAATTAAAATCCACCAAAAAAATAAAAGTTTTAAACTAACATTGTTATGGTATTTGTGTGCAAACATCAGCTGCCTTTCAGTAGTGTTGCCTGCCATGACTGCGATACGGGTTATGTAATTGGAAGGAGCCCTGTTTCTCTGCTCATTGCAAAATATGTCCACAAACTTCAGCTGAGCGCTGGGCACATCACAGCTCAAAGTGAAATGCTCAGCGCAAGTAGTGCTTATTTTGTTCGGGTAAGTAATAAAACATGAGCTCTCTTGTGTCTGCAAGTGTGCGGATTAAATTGCTAGTTTTCAACATTTCATTTTCTCCTACGGTGGCTTGGATGTTGGATTTATAGGGATAATGAAAAACTTGTGGTTGGAATGTGACTAAATTGTTTGCCATTCCTGGGTTTGAATTTTAATTCGTTGATCGCTTAAATGTTTTGAAAGTTGCCCAAGACAGTCCCAAGTATGTGTGATATGAGTAAAGCTAATCAATCCTCGATATTACTTATGTCGGCCTGTTGGTGGTGCTGTAGCAAGCCAAAAAAAACCTGCATCTATATGTACTCGATACAGTTACCAAACTGATTCCTGTAGGCTTGTTTTCTGCAATGTTTTCACATATATTTGTTAGTCAAATTAAAAGCGCGTGATGCATTGTAGCGCCGGCGAGATGGTTCCGAGTAGTGGAGGCCATTTCCTTATCCTGGCATGATCTCCAGCTGTATAAATGGCCCTGTATGTATGTCACTGTAAGTACTTGTGTGTTGCCAGTTGTCATGTGTGAACACTGCCTGATCCTCGCGTGTCTAGCCATTGTGTAAATTACGCACCGTGTATGTGCCTTACTGTCTGGCGTCAGACCTCTCTGCACTTCAGGGTTGTTTGTTGTAGTTTTGGATGTTTGTATCTAGTCATCTTTAGAACATCTGTGGAAGGGCACATTCTCTTTTAAGTGTAGTCTCTCTCATTCCTTTTGCTGCAATGACCAGTTCTGCTGGTTATTACAATATGATTAGTGGTGCACATATTTTCAGACCGTTTATAGGACTTACACAGGAGATACCCCACAGGCCTACCTGGATGAGTCACCGGATAGGTCTGTAGATCGGGGTGAAAGTGGCTTCATGTTCCTTGACATTGCAAAAGGTCAGGGGCTGTGGGTTGCTGCATCCTGGTTCTAACACCCTGAGCCACATCGCTGGACTTGGTACTCCAGTACAGGGGGTGTGACGAAATAGATTGATCACATCCCTGTTGGCAGACACTGCAGGGTCTACAGAAGTGCCCAGTCTGCGGATTCTGACCACAGACTTGTTGCTACTCTGAAGATTCAGTTTAGATCCAGTAGGCTACCACCTACTAGCAGAATGAGGCTGGACTTAGCCAGAAACCAAGATCAAGCTGTTTCTGGTGAGTTTTCACATAGCCTGTGTGAAGAGCTTGAAGACTTGGGTGCGACTGCTGACACTAATGTTATGTGGGAGGCCTTCCGTGATAAGACCCTGAAGGTTTTCGAGGGCTGTGTTGGTGTTGCCAGTGTTCCCTGAAGGAGTTGTTTTATGTCTCACCCTGAATATTATCGCGAGGACTAACAGTGCACAACTTGGTGTTAACTCCGGTTGGTACTAGGGAACTGAGAAGGACAGCTGTGAGGGCTCCTAGGGCAGATAGCGAGGCGCTTGTTAGACAAATGTGTGAGCAGGTGACACACCATCTGTGTTCTAGTGACCCATGTCCTGCTTAGACAGGAATTGAAGCATTACGCACATCTGAATCTGTTCCTTGGAGACTTGCAGTCAAGGCGGGTGATGGGACGGTCCTTACGGATGACACTGGAGTTGTGACCCGCTGGGCCGGCTTCTTTGAGCAGTTGTTTAAATCTGACCCTCCAGCTAGGATGTTGGACATCTTTGTCCCTGCTTCTCAAAGCTGATCTTCAGATCAGCTGTGAACCACCCAGTCTCACTGAGATTGTATGGGTGGTGAATCAGGTGAATTTGGAAAGGGAAGGGTGATCGCCTGGATAGTGGCAACTACAGGGGGATAACATTGCTTTCAGTGCCAGGTAAGGTCCTTGCTAGGGCCATCCTTAACAAGACCAGTGATTACTTGCTTGCCTGTCAGTGACCGGAGCACACTGGTTTTATGCCTAAGAAGAACCAGTTGATACTGGTTTGCCAGGCATGTGTTCTTGGTCTTACTCTGTTCAATGCTTGTATGGACTGGGTGTTGGGCAGGGTCAAGGGGTCCAGCAGCTGTGGGGCGTAAGTTGGTGAAGAAAGATTTACCGATCTTGACTGCCAACGATGCCGTGAGTCAATGGAGGGTCTGGTCAGGGCTCTCGAGAGACTGAGCAAGGAGTCTGAGTATCTTGGATTGTGGGTATTCTA
>JABFEB020000092.1:32114250-32134923 GCA_019775895.2 Stomatorhinus ivindoensis
ATTGAAAATAAACCATTAATACGTTTAATTGTAATAATATTGTTGTGTGGAGACAAAGTGTCACGCCCACTAGGGGCAGAACCCTCCCAGCTGATACGCATCATCCGGGATCTTCGCAGATAATAAAAACGCCAGCCCGACCAGCAGACCCTCGCGAAGTATTGAGCCAATGCAATTGTGCCATACCGAGCGATTTACTCGTCTAGCGTGTTCCCTCGTTGCCCTGACTCGTCTGTCTAACCCGTGTTGTAACCTAACCTGTGTTTATTCCTTTCCCAGAACCCGCACCTTGCCTGACCTCCTGCTCCCCGCATACCCCTCCTTCCCCGTCCTCCCTCCCTCCTGTGTCCCGTTCGCGTGCCTACCTGTTGGACGCACCCCCTGGCTACCGTACCCTGCGACCACCCCTGACCACGCCCCCTGCCTAGCAATCACCATCTCCCCCCCCGACCGGGATTACTCCCCAGCACCCTCTCGAGTGACCAAAGCCTGCCCGGATTGCCGCCCCCACGCAGGTCCTCGGGGCACGCTTCCCTCTGTGCAGCAATCAATAAAACCTTGTTATCCCCGCATACCTGGATCTCCACTTCTGTATTCCCACTCAGGTGCGACATAATACTTCGCCCAGAAATGGATCCAGCGGGGAACCTTAAGGCCCGGCTCAGCAACGTGGAGCAACTCATCGCCAACCAAGCTACGCAAGTTCCACTACCCGCATCCCCGCCTCGACCTTCTGGTGCCCTGCCCATCGCCCTGCCTGACAAGTACGACGGGAACCCCGAGCAATGCAAAGGGTTTCTGATGCAATGCGGGATATATGTTGAAAAACATCCCGATAAGTTCCGCAGCCCCGGGGCCGAGGTTCGCTTCGTCATCTTGCTGCTGACCAGGAGAGCCCTTGAATGGGCTACTGCCCTCTGGGTGGAGAACAGCCCCCTCCTAAACTCCGGGTGGGAGTTTCATCGGGCCCTCCGGGAGGTGTTCGATCACCCGGCTGTGGGTCGAAGGCCGGGGTTCCGGTTGTTGGACTGTCGTCAAGGGAACCAGTCAGTCGCGGAGTATTCGTTAGAATTCCGCACCATCTCCGCTGGCCAGACGATTGCCCCCAGGTTATCTACCACCGGGGAATGAATTGCGAGCTCCAAGAGGAGTTAGCGCATCGGGCCGACCTCCCCAGCTTCGATGAGCTGGTACGCATGGCATTCCGCCTGGATAGCATTTTGCGGGACCGCCGTCGGCGCCGGACTCGGGAGGAACCACCACGCCCCCCTACGAGGATGGTCCCAGTCGAGAGTCCCGAACCCATGCAGTTGGGTCGGTCGCCATTGACACCCGCCGAGCGCCAACGCTGCCTTAGAGACGGCCTGTGCCTCTACTGCGGAGAGAAAGGGCATCTCATCGCACACTGCGGGACCCGGGCCTGCCGACCCGACCCATTGCTGCCGGTAGGTGTAACCCCGACCAGATCGCTCCCCGCCTCCATGATCACTGTACCGGTTAAGCTTAGATGGGGGTGCACAAAGTCTGGTGGTGGAGGCTTTGGTTGATAGTGGGGCTGCTGGAAATTTCATAGATCACAATCTCGCTCACCAGCTGAAAGTCCCCCTCCACCTCCTCGAACGAAAGCTTACCATACAAGGAGTCACCGGAGAACAGGTTGCCAGCGGAACCATACGCTATCGTACGGCACCCCTCGAGGTGAATGTGGGTCTAGTGCATCACGAAACCTTGGAGTGCTTTGTGTTGACGAAATCGAAAGATCCACTGCTCCTAGGGCTTCCTTGGTTGAGGAAACACAACCCACACATCGACTGGGAAAGGGGAGAGGTACTTTTCTGGTCAGATAAGTGTGTAGGAAGCTGTCTAGTCTTGCCCTGTAAAGCGACCGGGGTAGAGAGTCCGGAACCGTAAAATTTAACAACGGTCCCTGAAGAATACCAGGCTTATGCCGATGTATTCAGTAAAGTAGAGGCCTATCGTTTACTCCCCCATCGCGACTGCGATTGTGCCATAGACCTGCTAGAGGGGGTACGGTTGCCCCGGGGAAGAGTATATCCCATCTCCGTGCAGGAAGAAGAGGCCCTAGAATCTTATGTTACTGAAGGGGTGCAGCAGGGTATAATCCCACCCTCCACCGCTCCCATTACGGCTGGGTTCTTCTTTGTGAAGAAAAAAGACGGGGGTCTCCGTCCGGTCGTGGATTACCGAGCCCTGAATGCCATCACTGTAAAACGCAGGGAACCTTTGCCCCTCATACCTTCTGTGCTAGAACACCTCCGCCAGGCTTCCGTTTTCACCAAGCTGGACCTAAGGAGTGCTTACAACCTGGTCCGCATACGTGAGGGCGATGAATGGAAAACCTCATTTATTACCACTAGGGGGCAGTACGAGTACCATGTAATGCCTTACGGGTTAGCCAATAGTCCGTCTATTTTCCAATAATTTATGAACTGGGTATTTCACGACATGATTCACCATTTCCTAATTGTATATATAGATGACATCTTGATATACTCCAATTCCAAGCAGGAACATATCGGACACGTGCGCGAAGTGCTGCAGAGACTACGGGAACATTCTCTCTACGTCAAGGGGGAGAAATGTGAGTTCCATCGTGCAGAGGTAAAGTTCCTGGGCTACGTTATCCAGCCGGGGGCCATCTCTATGGACGCACAGAAGACCACGGCTATCCAGGACTGGCCCCGTCCCCGGACTCTGAAGGAGCTCCAAAGATTCCTCGGGTTTGCGAACTTCTACCGAAGGTTTATCCGAAATTTCAGTGTACTTGCCTCCCCGCTAACCTCCCTAACCCGAAATAAGCCCTCACATATTCCCTGGACCTGCGCCACAGAACAATCCTTCTCCAGGCTGAAGCAGGCATTCTGCACTGCACTCGTGCTACGCCAACCCTCACCAGACGTGCCCTTCGAGGTGGAGGTGGATGCTTCAGAATCCGGAGTCGGGGCCGTGCTGATCCAAAGAGTTCCCCAGACCGGCCGCCGACACCCGTCCCGTGCGCTTACTACTCCCGTAAGGTGAGCCCCGCCGAGAAGAATTATGGAGTAGGGGACAGGGAATTGCTGGTCATTAAACTAGCTTTGGAGGAATGGCGACACTGGCTGGAGGGAGCTCGACACCCTTTCATGGTTCTTACAGATCATCGTAATCTCGAGTACCTGCAAACAGCCAAACATCTTACCTCGCGCCAAGCCAGATGGGCATTATGGTTCTCCCGTTTCACGTTCCAAGTCACTTACCTACCTGGCAGCAAGAACATTAAAGCTGATGCCCTGTCTCGACAACATGACCCTCCTCTAAACACTGAACAATCAAGCCCGATCCTCAACCCCTCCTGTTTTGTGTCAACCATCACTTCGGATCTTGTAGAGCGACTTAAATAAGGGGACAAGGACCACCGAGTTGCCCCGAGTTGAAGCTTCACCCCGAGAAACCCGCGCCGCGTTGGCCTAAAGGAGGCAGCCGTCACGGGGGGGGGGGGGATACTGTCACGCCCACTAGGGGCGGAACCCTCCCAGCTAATACGCGTCATCCGGGATCTTCGCAGATAATATAAACGCCACCCGGACCAGCAGACCCTCGCGAAGTATTGAGCTAATGCAGTTGTGCCATACCGAGCGATTTACTCGTCTAGCGTGTTCCCTCGTTGCCCTGACCCGTCTGTCTAACCCGTGTTGTAACCTAACCTGTGTTTATTCCTTTCCCAGAACCCGCACCTTGCCTGACCTCCTGCTCCCCGCGTTCCCCTCCTTCCCCGTCCTCCCTCCCTCCTGGCTACCGAACCCTGCAACCACCCCTGACCACGCCCCCTGCCTAGCGATCACCATTTCCGTCTGTCGGCTCCCCCCCCACCCGGGATTACTCCCCAGCGCCCTTTCGAGTGACCAAAGCCTGCCCAGATTGCCGCCCCCATGTAGGTCCTCAGGGCACGCTTCCCTCTGTGCAGCAATCAATAAAACCTAGTTATTTCCGCATACCTGGATCTCCGCTACTGTATTCCCACTCAGGCGCGACACAAAGGTGCAGACATCAGGGTGTTGGGGAACACTGGGTTTAATTACAGGTAAGGCAGGCAAAACGCAGATGGACAATACAATGACCGGACTGGGGAAATAAACTGAAAAGCGGACGAAATACAGAGGACTAGAAACAGCTGATCACATGGGGATTCCACACGGGGTTAACGAGGGGGCGTGGCACACAGAAGGAGCAGACTATTGGGGCAGGACACATTGTTTGGATACATTTATTTTCTTACTTTACAAATTACTGTCTTGATAAATGTGCTTAGATGTGTTTAGTACAGTATATGCTCTTCTTGTTTTATCCAATTCGTTTCGTGTTTAAAAAAAAAAAAACATTTAATTGTAATTTTTTGGGGCCGGGAACCAATTCATTGGTTTTCCATTATTTCTTATGGGGAAAATTCGATCACAACTCGAACTTTTTAGGATTCCACCCGTAGTTCTGAACGGATTAAATTCCAGTTCTGAGGTACCACTGTATTGTTGTGCCGAATGGGGACAGAACAGAGACAAAGGCGCAGACGTCAGGGTATCGGGGAATACGGGGTTTAATTATATGTAAGGCAGGAAAAACACAGACGAACAATACAATGACCAAACTGGGTAAACAAACTGAAACGCGGACTTTAATACAGAGGACTAACGACATCAACCAGAAACAGTTGATCACACGGGGATTCCACACGGGGTTAACGAGGGGGCGTGGCACACGGAAGGAGCGGACTATTGGGGCAGGACACATTGTTGGGATACATTTATTTTCTTACTTTACAAATTACTGTTTTGATAAATGTGCTTAGATGTGTTTAGTACAGTATATGTTCTTCTTGTTTTATCTGGTTCATTTTGTGTTTAAATGCTAAAAAAAACATATTAGGTGTAATTTTTTGGGGCCGGGAACCAATAAATTGGTTTTCAACTATTTCTTATGGGCAAAATTCGATTACTCGAACTTTTTAGGATTCTGAGGTACCACTGTATAATATAATATAATATAATATAATATAATATATACATTAGCAGAAGACAGGAACTGACCACATGTTGTAGGGTGCACACTATACATATATGGTCAATTTATGCACTCCAGTTCACATAACTTTAATGTTTTTGGACAGAATAAGGAAACTGGTGGATCTGCCAAAAAGGCACAGTGTGGTGACATTGCTACCGAGTGCGACACTCTACTGCTAGGCTTGCACGATGTTTGATTTTAATATCAATATGGCATTTCATGCACATGCAATTATCACATTGCAAGGACTGTGATAGTATGTTGGGTTCAAACCATCAATTACTCTAAAACATTTACTTAATCACAGGAAACCAAACTTAGCAAGCTTTGCTATTTTAATGATGGTTCCTTTTCAGCATTATCTAGTACATGGTTTTTTTTTTTTAAACTGTCTAAAGTTTACCACCACTTGTTTTTCATGAGCACTGCATGCGATCTCGAGACAACCAAATCATTTTCGTCCCTTCTGTTGGGGTGGACTGATTCATAGACTGTGGCATGTTTGTGAGAAATTGAAAGCAAAAAATGAGTGAAGAGGAGAAAGGTGAACAAGAACTAGTCACGAAAAGCCACTTGTATTCCGTTCTATGGAAATATTTTGTATTTTATAGTGACAATGAGCAAAAGCGATTTGTCGGCACTGCTTAGTGTCTGTTGGCAGAACTCTAGGCAACACAAAGTTACTTCAATAACTGTTGGTAGATAGACAAGTTCTACATTTCGCTATATAGTTATTTTTCAACTTCTAAATACCACGTTGTGATCTTTTTCTAGTCTCATTCAGCCCTGTTCAAAACGCAAAAAGCTAAAAACAGTTAATGGTAATTAGTTATTATGTACCATATTAGGTAAATTGATGTGGCTAAGCAAAAGGGTAATCCTCGTTTCAGGAGCAATTATATTGACATACAGGAATCACAATAAGCAAAATAAATTGTCAACATTATGACACAGGCTACTTCGAGAGGCTAAATGGGACATATCTATGGTTAATCTCGTAGTATTGAGAGAATCCCTCGAACCTGAATGTTTACTTTTAAGGTTAATTTACTTTGCAGTTGTGTAGTGGTGATATTCAAGTTTCATTGCAATACTGACAGACAACTGCATTCTCATTCACTTTTAATGTGAAGTGCTTCCACACAAATGATGCTTTTTCTCTTTATCTGGACTCTCATCCTACATGTGCCACCTACCTTCCATCATATTACTGAGTAAACCGTGGAGGAAATTTTTAATCAATGCTTTTTAATAATCGAGTAATCATGACAGCTCTAGTTACGTCATTCAAAACTGGAGTGACACATGGGGTGGCAACCCAAAGGAAGGGGCGACAGCTGGCACCCTGGGTCACGTCGTGGATCTGCTATTGGCCTACAGCGACGAAGTATTGAATCTGACCAGCAGTTGGTGGTCAATGACACGTCACTCAATAATAAAATGAAACAAGAGAAATAATCATAGACTTCAAACTGAATAGGAAAGAGCACTCTGTGTAAAAGTACTAAGATGGAATGAGTTACCCACTTCTAATTTCTTAATATTTTATGTGACAAGACTTTTTATAGACCCCAAATACCAACCATCCCGTAAAAAAAGGGCTAACACCGCTTCTTCTGCCTAAAAAAACTACAACAGGCTTAACTACTGCAACAGTTCCTGATCAACCACAATACTACAGAGAGTACCTTAACCTACTGTGGTACAGTATGGTGTTCTAGTTGCACTGCTGCTGATCAGAGAAATCTGTGACAGGTGGTAAAGACACTACAATGTGTTACTGGTACAAAATCAATGCCAGCCTCTGCTACAAGAAGCCCCTCAACAAGACTAAAGAACAGCTGCTTCCCTATAGCCGTCGCTGGACTGCCCCCCATGCCCCAACCTCGTCTATTTAAATTAAAATATCACCATCACGCCAAAGGTCATCCTGACATTTGCAACTCTGATTTCCCGGAATGCTACCATTTTGCACTGTTACACAAAAACTGTACATACATTTATGATCTTATACTGCTTTGCATATTGTGTATTTCTATGTCTGTGCATCTAAATATTTATGGTCCTTGTCTATGCACATTGTGTGTGATGTAACTGCTATCATATGGTGCTTTTCCATTGGCATACAAGAACCGAGCCATACACAAAGCATACCTCAAAGAGAGACCTATTACAGCATGGTTCCAGCTCACTTCGGTCTTCCACTGCAGAAGGGTCAGCTTCGTATAGGTGTGACCGTTTTGGAGAGCAATAGTGATGGAAAACCAAAGAAACACTCATTTACTGTTCACATGTACTTCATGATTACGTGCTAATTTCCACTAGCATGTCTGTGAGAATCACCCTGTTATGTTAGTATCGAAAGGTAGCTGAGTTAGCATCTTGCCATCTCTGGTTCTTTCTTGTCCTCTTGTATTCCAATCAATGAGATGGCAGTGATGCAACTAGCATGGATTAGGCATACTTATAGCCCTGCTAGTAAGCACAGCCATGTCAGCTTGGATTTGGCTTTCCATACTTTACAATGAAAAACCATCAGTTCACAGTAAGGTTCAAGTACAGCCCGGTTCTTGGTGGCAGTGGAAAAGTGCCATTATTGTATCTTATCTCATCCTTATACTTATCTTTAGCTTAGCTCATCTTATCTCATTTTAATCTTATCTTTATTGTTGTCTTATCTGGTTTTATATTATCTTGTCTGGACATGTCTTGTCCATCCGGCCTCTGCATGGCTTTCCTCACCATTCCCACTTCTCTGTGAAGAAGCCCCAGTCCCTCTCGGTCTCCTCCACAGCGTAGTTCTGTGACTGGATGAAACTCCTGGCAATGGGGCAGGCCTCATTCACCAGCCCCAGCCCCCAGCTCATGACTGGCCGGCGCTGGACGGCATATGAAGTGAAGAGGGCAGATGCTACCGCTCCAAGGAAGCCGGTGGGATGTGGGTGAGTCATCCTTCCAGTTTCTACGGCAACAGAGACTAAAGTTGGGAGCTGCTCTGGGTGTGGGTACCTATGTACAGAGAAAAGAGAAGGATTCTTAAAAAAACTACATCGAATGTAACTGTATAAAAACAGGCCCAGGAGTAACATCACTCTGCCAACTCTAAGATTTGAACCAGCAACCTTGCAATCACAGGCACAGAACCCTAATTCCCTGCTCCAAACACTGACTACATTTTAATCATGCCCATACCTAAGACCGATACACATAGACCTCATGGCAGCCCCACAGCCAGTTCCCTCGGGGTTATAGGGCACTCTGTAACCCTCTGCAGCACCTGGTCTCAACTGGGACACCCCTGGGAACAGAGAGTGAATAATTCCATATATTGGGTTTATCATCACTGAACCTTATTTACAAGCTATGCTTGTAGGGCGCATGTGGTACATACACAGTGATGGTAGTGAATGTAATGCAGCAGCTGTGACAGACTCTAAACCAAGCACAGATGGATGCATATTTGTGTTTACTTACCCCAGATACTTGACGGTCCAGGCTTCCTGCCATCCATGTCCTTCATGCCTTCTATATAGCGGAACGCAACCTCTTGCAGGAGCTCTTCCCCCTCCTTTCCTGAAAGGCATTATAAAGTTAATCGATTTATACTATAATTGACCAAATCTCAACATGTGAGCACGAAAACGAATGTTCTCTCCTCTGAGTCCTCCAGCTTCCTCCCACTGTCATTCATTCCCACCTTACTGAGTGTATGACTATGTGTGTGTTTGTATATACTTAGTGGACCAAATGTCCCCACAATGTGATAAAATACTGTAGCGTTTTAGCTTGTGGAGACATTTATTCAATCCCCACAAGGAAAGACTCGATTTGATAAAAATCTGTGGCCGCTATCAAAAAACTAAAATAGCCAAAAGTCTTGTATTTAGTTTGGTTACTTATGGTTAAGGTTAGGACTTGACTAGGATTACGGTTATTATAGTTAGGATTAGGGTTAGGATTAGGGTTATGTCCATAGAAATGAATGGAGAGTCCCCATTAAGATGTAGATACCTAATCTGTGTGTGAGAGTGTATGGATTGTGATGGAATGACATCCAGCTCTACAATGTAGGAGCAAGTCCGTCTTAACTTATACATGCTTCCTGTTTACAATAATACGTGATTGGATGGCATCATTCTTTTAAAACAAATAAGCCTGATCTCTCCCATGAGCATGGCTACAGATCATCTGCTTACCCAACAACCCTCCCCATGTGCCCTCCGCCAGGCCTGTCCTGCCATTGGCACTGTAGGGTGGGCTTGGCCTATCTATTGACTGCCTTCCGCTTGTGTTTCCTGAGATAAGCTCCAAGTTCACCACAACTATAACAATTACTTAAAAAAGGATAGATAAGTGAACAGAATGCTCACCACTTGCAAGAGCCTCTGCAGTTGCTAGGTGCAAGACGGTGTCATCACTGACTGGCCAATCAGGAAGCTCAACAGAAATGTCCTGGATGCCACCCATCTCCTGCAGCTCCTGAGCATTTTGTAATCATGGTCTATTTACTGCTAAAGCTCCACTAAGAACAGCCAGTATAAGAAGAGGTAGGGTTGCCACTCATCCCTTATAATATGGGATTGCCCCGTATTGGAAAATAAACCGCTGCGTCCTGTATTATAGAGAATGATCCTGCATTATAAGGGACAGTTGACAACCCCACGAACAGGAATGATCAGCAACAATATTTTCAGTGGATGGGGAGCAGTGAAGTTTAACCCATAATGTATTATGTTAACTTCCATTATGATTAACAGTTCTATGCAATGCCACTAAGAAATATTTCGTGGTGATTCTGTGGGTTAGGACAAATCCTGTGGTTGGTAGAGTGATTTCACTAGTTACTGGCCAGCCCTGCTTTTGCAAACGTATGCTACTAAATAAATGTCTGCCACATAAATGTAAATAAACTAACTTCTGCTCAAAGAACAGGGAATATACCTGCAAAGAAACCTTTAGTAAGTAATATAGGGCCCCGCAGAGACAGACCTGGTGAATGACGGGCCCCGATTCGTTGTACTCCCACAGCTGGTTCCGGTAGCCCAGGGCGTCCCCCACGCCGCTCAGTAACATCCCTGCCTTGTAGTGTTCAAGGGAAGCCTGCCTGTTTGTAAGGCGCGCATTGTCAAGCTGAGTGCCATGAACGAGGTTTAACTCGACACGGTTATGTTTTTGATGTATCGATACTATTTTCCAAATACATCAGATGAAAGGCGCTGAGGTTGCAGTAAGCGTGCAACTCTATCTTTACCGAGCAAACTGCTGACCACTTACAGGTCAAATGCATGTGACAAAAGCGTGACTTATGGAACAAGCATATAAAATACACTACTGACATATGCACAGGAAAAGTTTAAGACAATGTCGGTCATTAAAGGCATAGCATGAATAGTTCACTTTTAACCCTAAATAACCAAGTAGATACAATTTTCATCATTATTATTCTACTGCATGCTGTACTGATGTTGGATGTAAGCGTCGCCTACCCAGCCATCGTGAAACTCCTCCCTTGGTCAGTCACTTCGAGACCCGGCTACAGTCACCAGTATACACCGCGGCTTTCCTCAAAACTTCGCCACAAACAAGCGCAGTTGTTCTCGTTTCAATTAACTGGATTCACAATTTCCAAAATTCCTTATTGATTTGATAAAACGTGAACGTATCGCTTCAGTTATCTTAAGTACTTCGATATTTTTAATCCGTCCCTGTAAAATTTCGTATGCACAGCAGAAGACTTGTGACTGTCCGTCACCTAAACGGACACGTAGAGCCAATGCGCTCCACGAATGATCTAAACTTAGACTCCTACTTGTCACTGCAATTTAATTTAAAATGAACAGATTTTTTTTGATCACGGCAGGAATTCATGTTCTGAAAAATATATTTATATGTGTTTTAATTTGCTTTAATCCTACTGGGTAAATTAAACAGAAGCAATATGAAGCATAGATTTGTGCTTGGATTTAGACTGTGGGGATAGTACCCAGTTACGGACAGAGGGGCAGACGAACCTCTGCTTTTATGGAGCTCATCAGAGATATTATATGGTTATTGCGTATTCTGGAAAACCAGTATACAACAAAACAGTTATTACTGAAGAATAATTGCCTTGGGAGAGCAAACGGTCTTGGGATTGGGTCATTGGGATTAGGCTTTTGCCTCTAAATCCTCACAAAGATATGAATACAAGTGTGTATGCGTGCGTGCGTGCGTGTGTGTGTTGTTTCAGTAAAATGAGTCATAAAGTCTGATCTGAATGGATTTGGACATTACCTGCTGTGGTAATTGTAGTTTAAAACAGAGTATGACACATTAATATTTACATTTACAGCATTTGGCAGACGCCCTTGGCCAGAGCGACTTATATAAGTGATTTAAGATTTTACAATGAATTTCCTCCCGATACTAGCTCAATAAAACCAAGGCTATGCATATCATCTTACATATCTTACATATGCTGGCTCGTCAAATGCTATTTGAATTATACATTTTGTGCAGCAGGTTTTAAAATAGAATGAAAATCATAAGGATGGTGAAACTAGCCAGCCATAGATAGGCCTATCAAGAATATATTTCAGGTTTTTATCCCAGAAATAGGCAAAACCCTATTCTCCAGACAGGCAAAGCATGCCATTAGTTGTCCATAACTGAAGGTTCCGTTATTTTCATATATGTTTTATAAGAAAGGCAGTTAACTGTTCTGAGAGTTGATGTATCATGGCATGAATGGGGCAGGTATGACGCAGAAGATGAAACGATTAAACTGAAAAATAGTACAAAGAACGTTGTCCTCTAAGCATAAGAGCCATTTAAGCAATCGAGCATGACCATACAGCTGTCAGCTCGCCTTGGAGAATAGCCATCATAAGGTGTTCTCAAGCAAGCAGTCATCCAGGGAGATAAGAATTTATATCAATATATCCAATAACATCAAAGCTGATTGGAGACTAGTAATATAGCCTTCAGAAAGGAGGCAAGCAGAAATGTGTAAAAAGATATTAATTTTCTATCCATGTTTCAGCTGCAACATTTAAGTCAAATAGACTTTTTAAATGTACAGTATATGTTAACGTAAACTTTATATACTATATACTAGTAGTAATATACTAATTCCATGGTACTGTAGGTCACCCGTAGTTTAACACTGAAACATAGCTCCTACCTGTACTGCTTCCATTTGACCAGCAGGGGGGATTGTGGTTCAAATTCCGTAGGAGCAGCTGGTCTCGATGTGGAGATCCAGGAGCAGCTGGCCCATTACGAAGCGCCTCAGGCTCTGTCTCTGGAATCTCCTTCTGCTGATGATCCTTCAGTGCAGGACGTCTCCAAGCAATGAGGTAACAGTGCGAAACGAAACCTGACAGCATGCGGGGTGCAGGCAGGCAGAAGAGGGTATTGGTGAGCCCACTCTGACTGCAATCATGCATTAAACTAGGAAATACTGATGGACAGATGACACAATGAAAGACGGGCATTGTAATGTACAGTTACAGGGTCACAGTGATCGCTTTTTACCTTTATCATCCATGTCATTCACTTCATAGATAAGTTGGGAAAACACACAATTGGAAGTCTGGCTAATTCTTATCATTAATAATCAAGTTTTTTCTACAGATGTGTTTCCAGTAGTTTGATTTATTTATTCCCTTTATTTTTTTTAATCTTTTCTCCTTAAACTAATAGTTTGTTTTTTTCTCTGCTGGTAGCTAGTATGCTAATTTAATTAATATACTGATTAACAGAAAATGCTATGTGCTTACCCAGATAGATTGACAAATTATTTCCTACTTCATTCATTTATACAGTACCGTGCAGAAGTCTTAAGTAGTCTTAGGTAGTCCTCATATAATAATAATATAAAAATACAGTTTAACAGAAGAGCTCATGCAAATGAACAGTAGCACAATAAAAATGAACCAGAATGTCTTCTGTTCTCCAAAACGATATGGGTATACGATGGAAAAAATAACACTGCTTCAGTTCCCAAACCTCTCCTTAGGGCCACACCACCCATGCCATGTATTTGTTGAATTACTTAATTGAATTAGTTAAATAATTTGATTAGGTATTGATTGGCCAAATAAGATGTCAAAAAAATTAAAAAAATGCCTGGGTGTATTGCATCATTACTGCAAATATCATTTAGCAGAGCTTGTGAAATGTCTGAGTGTCACACTTCGAGGCGAAGGATGAGGCAAACCCCAATATACGAGAGAGCTGTTTATGTAAATGAATAGGACCGGGTACACCAAAGCAGATAGGGAGCATCCAGTAGAGTAGCCGGGTTGGTCGCGGAGGGTCAGATGCCAGGGAGATCAGTCCTACTTAGAGAGACGGGACGAGGAGACGGAGGGACGGGGAAGACGATGAGAGAAGATCGGGCAGGCAGGCAGGGAGATGGGATCGAGGACTCAAGCAGGACAGACGAGGTGATCGGGGCAAGCGAGACAGCAGGGCAGGACGGAACAGGCAAGGCAAGTGGGAGAGACAATAAACAAATGAATGCTCGGTATGTGTCATGGATGGCAACAATACTTTGTGATCTATCTAGTGATCACGTCTGTTTTATAAAGAACCTGCCGTAAGGTGATTATTGCTTGCCGTTGTGCTGCGCCAACCCTGTGGACATGACACTGAGACACTTAATTTTACACCAACATGAAGATCATTTCAACATCATTTTCTGTGACTACCTAAGACAGGGGTCTCCAACTCCGGTCCTGGAGAGCTACTATCCAGTCGGTTTTCTATCCTACCTGGCTTCTGATGAACTACACCTGTTCTCAGGGAAATACCAGGGCCAGGTGTGACTCATCAGAAGCCAAGTAGGATAGAAAACCTACTGGATTGTAACTCTCCAGGACTGGAGTTGGAGACCGCTGGCCTAAGGCTTTTGCACTGTATATTCATTTATGCAACTTGCCTTTAAAATATTTTCAATTGTTCTGTTTCTCATTGTCCATCATCACTCTGACTTAAATGTTTAATATTAATTTATTATATAAGTATTGCTTCATGCGTACAATATTCTGTTTTTAATTTAGGCTTATTCATAAGTGAAATGTCATAGCAAAACATTTTTTTGCTATAAAATCAAGGGAAGGAGACAGTGGGAGAATAGTTACATTGTACATGCTTGCCTCACTTAGATGACAGTAATTTTATATATTTAGAAAAAAAATCATGGCAGACTTGAGAAGAAGGAGTGTAATTGGGAAAAGAACAACAGGCAAAAATATCTTTTTTTATTTTATGTTAAACACTAAAAACATCCTGTAATTAGATTTATTTTCTGTGCAACTGAAAGACCACTGGGAGTTAGTAAGTTTTATTCAAACAAAAACTTTTGCAATGTTTAAAAAGTTTAAGGATGGATTTTCTAATGGCTATTTACTACACACATTTTCTATGCATCACTTAGAATGTAACAATTTGGCTTTTATATTGTTTTTTACACAATTACTAACAAGCATTTCTCTGTACTGAAATCACTTTTTGACAATTCTTTCCACAGTGAGCACAACAGCGGTCTGTGTGGACTAATCTGTGGACCTTCTCACTGCTGTTTCCTAATCGGTTCTTTCTCACTCCATAACTAGGAAAGGGAAAGTACATATTTAGAGCTTATTTTGCACACACACATACACATACACACACACACAGATATATATATATATATATATATACAGTATATAATATAAATTTAAAAAAAGCATCCCTGCCATAGAATGCATGCCACTGTTCTGATGAGTTGAGCTTTTAGAGATTTTGGGGGAGAGGGTTAGGGTTTTAGGTTTTTTTGGAGGGTTAGGATTAGGGTCTTAGGGGTGTTTTAGGGGTTAGGGTTAAGGTTTTTTTGGGGGTTAGGGTTTTAGGGGTTTTTAGGGATTTTTAGGGATTCATTAAGCATGAACTGATATATTAAAATGGAGCACATAGAAATGCAAAAAAAAAAAAGTTTATTTCCAGAACATAAGTGTCATGACCTGCTCGTTCCCTCCTCCTGTGTGCCACGCCCCCCCTCCTTACCTCGTGTTAATTCCCGATTGTAATCACCTTTTAGCCTTTCCTGTGTATTTAGTTGGCGTCTGAGTTAGTTTCCCCAGATCTGTCATTGATGTTAGGTGTGTTGCTGTTTGCCCCGTCTCCCCGAATAAACCCTCATTTCTCACAATCCTTCCTGCTTGCCTCGTCCATTGCCGCTTCCTGCCTGTTTGACACCACGAGCGTAGCAATAAGTAAATATTTTGAGGAAGAATACAAAAGCAAAAATATAATACAAGCCTTAAACTAATAAACATGTATGAAGCTCACCATGCTCTTGGAAGACTTTGAAAATACCCTGATGAGACTTTGTAAAGACTGAGATCATCTCACATCAAAAGACCATGTGGCATTAGTCAAGGAGTTTTTTTGTCACAGACTATGCTTTTGCAAAGACTGGTGATCTCGCAGGGTCCCTATTTGCAAGACTGCAGCTAGCTTCCTTTGAGAATATTTTCCATCCTGCTCCTGGTAGAAATTTACAGACATAAGAACATTTTTGAACATTGGAGCAGAAAGAGAAGCAGCTTTTGGCATCAGCTGCCTTAGTGTATGTAATGATTTGCTGTGATAAAAAAGTGAAAAATAAAAGACTGCAGAATTTGAACACCACCCTGGTTGCATGAACGGATTTCATTATCTTAAATAATACGTATTCCACTATATGTATTGCATTTCTATATTATTTTAATGTTTGAATTTTACATAAATTTCTGTTATTTCCTTAGACTTGTCGTCATTTGTACCTGCTTTGCTGTTTCTTGTTTGGTGTTGGAGAGAGAGAGAGAGCTCACAAATTGGTTGTTGACAATGTCCACAATGACAGAAGTAACAACAGTACTGCAAAACATGGGAAAAATATCTGACACATACACTGATGACAACTTTGACTTTCATTCAACATTTCTAGACCCATAAAAACAGAATGGTAAACTAGTAATAACTTATCAAAGATTCAAATTAGCATTTTACGTTAATGTTAGATGTTCCAGTGTTTTTGCGGACATATTAGCAACATGTCGCATTTTCTGAAGATGTAAATAGCTGAAAAATTGTGGAAGCTCCTATGAACCCACCAGTGTTCCATGGCCTGGGTGGGATCTGCATTGTTTCTCCTGGATCCAAGGTTCAACCAATGGATGAACCTTCCTCTCTAGTACCCAGCATAGACCTTCCCAGGCAGGCTGATGAGTGTGATCATCCTGAAGTTGGAACACATCTTCCACTCCACTTTCTTGAAGATTAGGACCACCACCCCAGTCTGCCAATCCAGAGGCACTACTCCCAACCTCCATGCAATGCTGAACAGGCTTGTCAGCCAAGACAGCTCAACAATATCAAAAGCTTTCTCAGGCGAATCTCATCCACTCCTTGGACCTTACCATCGAAGCGTTCTTTGACTACTTCAGTGACCTCAGCGTGATGGGTAAGTCCTCCTTTGAGACTTCTGACCCTGCTTCCTCCTAGAAAGGCATGTCAGTGAAATTCAGGAGGTCCTCAAAGTTCTCCTTCCACCACTTAACAATATCACCATTTGAGGTCAACAGCACTTCAGCCCTGCTTCCCCCTCCAGAGTATCCTGATGGTTTGCCAAAATCTCTTATAGGCTAATCGAAAGTCATTTTGCATGACCTCACCAAACTCCCCCCTCATCTCAGTTCTGCTTCTGCAACTGGTAAAGCTGCTTGCTGCTTAGCATGTCAACTGCTTCAGGAGTTCTACAAGCCAATGAAGCTCAGAAGGCTGCCTTCTTCAGCCTGATGGGTTTGAGGGTCACCGTGACAGGTACGAACAAACTTATGGCCACATTTTTGCACAGCTGCCTCAGCAGTACCCATTTGGGCTTAATATCTTCAGCCTTGTTCTGCTGGAGGTGAGAGTTGAAGATCTTCCAGACAGGGGTCTCTGCCACATGCCCCTAATACACCCTTACTATGCATTTCTGTCTACCAGGTCTATCTGGCATGTCCCCCACCAGCTGATCCAACTCACGACCAGGTGGTTATCAGGTAACAACTCAGCATCTCTCTTATCCAAAGTATCCATGACATATGGTCACAGGTCTGATGGTTCAATTACAAAATCAATCATTGTGTGGCAGCATTGGGTGCAGTTATGAACACCTTTATGCTTGAACACAGTGTTCGTTATGGGAAAACTGTGGGCAAACTGTCCTTAGCACATAAGTCAAATAACAGAGAACCACTCGGGTTCAGATCTTCTTAATCACAGGGATACACTCTAATATACTGGTATCAAACCAGGGGGTTATGAGTAGACACACCCCTGCCCAATGCCTCTCATCTAACGCAACTCCAGAGTGGAATAGTATCCAGTCCCTCTCCAGGGTGGGATCCCGGTCTCCCTAATTTGGGTGGGGTCACATGATCCTTAGTGTTTCTTTTCATAGGGGTCTTTCTGAATCACACTTTGTCTGGCCGCTCAGTTTGCCTTGGTAGACATTACCATGGCAATTTCCCCTGACAACATGGCTTCTAGGATCACAGAGGTGCACAAACCCCTCCACTCAGATAAGGTGGCAGTACCAGTAACTAGCATTGTTCCATCCCTCTATTTTCTATACCTGCTTGTCCTGTGCAGGGTCATGGGGGTCCAGAGCCTATCCTGGAAACTACAGGTAGTGCTCTGAATGGAATCATTAGTGTAAGTCAGCAGGTGAGAGCCTTGATAAGACTGTGTAGGAACATTTGTACTATGGCTCCCTTAACCACAGCAGCAGAATGTTGGCTGAATTCCATCACATAAAATTTGATTCAGTTTAACAATTTAGAGGTAATTTAAGATAAATCCATAATCTAAATGTACAGGGCTATAATGAGATAAACAAAGACTTTACAAGACAATTAGTCTTATTATCATTGGTTTGTTTCTGTTTACTTCATAAATTACTTTTCTATACCCGCTTATCCTACTGGGTCGCCTGGGGTCTGGAGCCTATCTACTTTATATATATAAAAATTTATAATTTAAATAGTTTCCCTTGTAGTTGAGCCTTAATATTTGCAGTGAAGGTACATATCCCAGAAACTAATGATGAATGGAAAAAAGTGCTTAATTAACTATCGACTTGCTTTTTTATGACTGCAGAATGGAGCAGAAAATGTGCATGTTGTTCCAATGCAAGGCTACAGGGGGCAATCTTACATTGGTTGTAATGCCCAAAGTGTTTCAGATCTCAATAATGCAAAGAAAGTCCACTTACTCTAACATCTGTGTTTGATAACCCAAAGCAAGTTTACTAAGGTGTTACTTCAGTCTGTTTGAAATTCTGTGTGTTTTTGCTGTCATTGCTTTGACACATACACTACCAGTCAAAAGTTTCCTACATTTGTATGTTACTCACTTAACATCTAAATACACTCAATATTCTTTGCTAATAGATCAATTACAAAAAGTTCACCAATTGAGTACCTTGAGCAAGAAAATGTAATATCTTTGATTCATCAATGTAACCTCCTCTAGTAGTTATAAGAGCAGAGTAAATTCAATGCATTGTTTCTACAAGGGACATTAAATACTGCTCTGTTTCATGGGATGAAACAGATAACTAGTGCATTTGAAGTTACAGGACAGCCTAGAATTTGACTATGCCATCATGACACAACCTGTTAATAGGATGTCAGATATGCACTGTTACATACTCTTTCCATGTTATAAAGGAAACTTGTTTTATTTGAATTATATTTTCATTTATATTTGTTCATTCAACTTTCCAGTGCTTAACAAGAATAAAGAATAAGTTAAAAAAACCTGTAAAAAACTTTTGACTGGTAATGTATCTCAGTGTGAATTCAAATTATTGTACAGTTAATTATTAAAATGAATAACACCCCTCAGCACCCTTATTATAGAGTAAGACTGTGTTGGCTTCCTTGGCATAGGAATGGACCGTGTGCTGTTTCCACTTTACACATCAGAGGCTTTGCCTTGCGGCAATGCTGCCACAGTGTGTCATACAGCGAACCCAGTCTGTGCTGCACTCAGCCGCACGGTGCGAAAGATCTCCTGCCCCTTACAGCTCTATCCCGCCACTTTCATGATGCCTGCTTTTGACGTCTCATTGAAGATGCTGTAGCACCACCGGATGGCTTTAAATGAATTATTTTCTGCAAACTTCTACCTTCTGTCAGACACATGCTTATGCACAAGCAAATTAGCTGAACTTCAGAATGTTTTCCTTCCTTTAATCAGCACCTGTTTATAAAGAAACAAACATTAAATTAAATTGAATTCTATTAAATATTTTGTCAGGTAAATTAATTACATTTGGAAAGTGAATTTATATCCATCCATTTTAACCACTTATCCAATACAACACTATATAATATATTAATATACATAAATTATTTTTCATTCAGTATGCAATATGTATGTGGAAAAATCTGTTATGCAAATTGGACCATGTATACAGAATTACGGCATTGTGTCCTAAACAACATTCTGCAGTCTAAATGTATTGTCCTAATAACTGGGAAATGTAGCAGTAATTAGGGTAAACTCAGTAAACAAAAATGGGTATGCTAAAATTTTCCCACTGCGATGGAATATTCACAGTACAAGAATTTCTCAGACTATAAACCAAGATCAGATTATCTTTACCTTTCCCTGCAGCTAATATCAGTAGAAATCATCCACTGTCCGCATCCCTGCGGTCATGTTACTCTGACTTTGTTGCCTAGCAACTAGCCATGGAATTCCTTAAGAGACCGCAGAGCTATAATATTTTTATGGTCTTGTGGGGTTTACATGCATGTCTCCATATCCAGCTATGCAAAGTTAAAGCCCACAGTAGATAACTTTTATTATTACACTGTAAATGGTGTCACCTGCTAAATGGCACTGTCAGAAAGTCCGGCGTATCTCCAAAACAAAATGAAAACCATGCAAATACAATAATGCAGTTAATAAGCATGAGCTTCTTTCCACCTCTTATTCTTATCTGGCTTCTAGGGGATCTGGAGCTTATCCCAGACAGCACAAGGCTGGGAGTCATCCTGAGCAAGATGCAGTCGTACACAGTGGGCAATTTAGACGATTAGCCCAACTAAATCCCCGTTGACTTGAAGTGGGGCCCATATAAGAGGGTAAAGGAAGGACAGGCAAAATCCACATATAGATGCACACACGGGGTAATGGCAAAAGTCAGCCCCCCCTTGGAGGTGTGAGGCAACTGTGCTACCTGTCGAGCTGTCCCGCTGGCCCAATATGAACTTCAGCAGGCATTCTTTTTTAGTGCTCTGTGCTCTGATAGCAAATCATGGTCATTTAATCTATTCTGAAATTAGCTGTGATAATCCCATCCTTTGAGCAGTAACCCCATACAATCACATTATATGATAATAACAAACATTACAATTGTATAGTGTGGTTGGCATGAGACTGGACACTCTGGTGTCAGTGGCAGAAAGGAGATCACTTAAGAAACTACTGGACATTATGGACAATGCCAGTCACCCTCTGCACACTGTCATACACAACCAGAGGAGCTCGTTCAGCGAGAGGCTGCTTCTTCCTAAGTCTAGGACCAATAGACTTAAAAACTCCTTCGTC
>JABFEB020000092.1:32146369-32158331 GCA_019775895.2 Stomatorhinus ivindoensis
TGCTAGTGTAGCGGAAGCTAAAACCCTGGGTTCCTTTAAATCAGAGCTAGATAAGATTTTAACAACTCTGAGCTATTCATTAAGTTCTCCCCAAACGAGCTTGATGGGCCGAATGGCCCCCTCTTGTTTGAAAATATCTTATGTTCTTATGGTTCGGTTTGTTTCGTGTCACCACATGCCTCTTTGTTCTATCCCATCTGTGAATCCTGGGCAGATGATCTGTTTATCTTTATGTTCCGGTTTGTTTCGTGTCACCACATTGTCTGCAGTAATCTGCCTGGATGCATCCTTTTTTGTTTATTTGTGTGCTCTGCTCCACTTGTTTCTTCTCCTCTGTCGCTTCTTTTCACTCTTTTCACTTTTCTGTATATGTGTTTCAGGCATTTGTCGAGACAGTCTTGTATGGGCAAATGGCACATTGCCAACGTTGCAGTGGGAGGCGGTATAGGTGGGGTTTAAAGGAAAGCGCACAGGGACACTGAATAAAGGAATATTGTGGTTAGAGGCTCA
Source organism: Stomatorhinus ivindoensis (assembly GCA_019775895.2). Classification (NCBI taxonomy): domain Eukaryota; kingdom Metazoa; phylum Chordata; class Actinopteri; order Osteoglossiformes; family Mormyridae; genus Stomatorhinus; species Stomatorhinus ivindoensis. Next base: position 32,146,880 of record JABFEB020000092.1, read on the forward strand.
TGAAACTCCTGAAGCGAAGAGCAGAATGACTATTTTAGGCAACATGAAACAGCCACCACTAAATGTGTGGGAATTAGTCTCTGTACCTTATATAAACAGGGACATTTGAAATGATGCTCCAGAGAAATCAGAAGAAAGGAAGAGTAAAAAAAACAGGGATAAGAATGAGAGTTCTGCTAAAGAGATAAACATGAGGTGAAAGGATTAGCATGCTTATCTGTTACTTTTATGCTTCTGATCAACTTCAAAATATGATACAACAGTTCAAACAGACTAATCAAGAAATCTGAAAATGCAACTAAGACTGACACTTAAAAAGGAAGGACCAGTTGCATAACATTGTATTTATGCTTCAATAAGCAGTGTGTCTCTTTGAAAGCTGATGGGTTTACACTTTAAGTTATAATGTTCTGTTCTAAGATATTAATAAAAATATAGACTGGTCGGGGACATCTGACAAAGGGTTTTGGAGAATTAGAGAATTTTCTACCTAATTACTTTAGATAGACAGTATGCCTGAGTAGTCTTTTTTTTTAGTTACTCCAGCTGTGTTAATCTGCCAGAATTTGATCTGCACTAATTCAATGTTCTTCACAATTTGAATCATAATTCCATCTTGGTTATTATGCAATAGCTTTTGGCTTTCAGATTATGCTCTATAATGCACCCGTGCCTCAGTGCTGTCATTATTTATTCGCCTCTTGCCGAGTTTAAATCACTCTTATTATGGTTGTTTAGTGAATCTCAATGCTGAGGAGCTCTTTGTTCCCGCCTCTCACAGTGGGAGATTGAGCAGCAGAGGAGTCTGGAGGAACGGGGGCGCCTTCTCCTCTCCCTCCAGTTCCTGTCCCCGTGCGACGGAGCAGAAGAGGGCGGGCCGGCCAAAGAGGAGGGCCGCAGCGGGCTTTGTGTGGGGGTGCGGCGCTGTGCCCACCTGGCTGCCATGGACGTCAACGGCTTCTCAGACCCATATGTCAAGATGTGAGTGCGGAGGGAGCCAGAGGCAGGATTCTGAGTGGGGGAAGAAGGAAATGGACAGGAAGGGTTTTGAGGAGACGACAAAAAGCTAGGAAAAGGATGTATGCAATAAATATGGAAATTCACATCCTCAGGTGTGTTTGTTCATGGTTTAGTTCAGACACAGGTGGGTAAAGCATAGCTTAAATCACATATTCTTCTCCACCTACTTGCACTTCTTAATGTTATGCCCGTGGCAGCTTGTACTCATCTTTGTGTTGCTAGAATGCTGCCAATATTACCAATATATGCCGTGTATTTTACTTATGATCCATCCATAACTGCTTAACTAATAGCGAGTCACAGTGAATGTGGAGCCCTTGTTGAGGCGTACTCTGGATAGGAGGGCAGACCATTACAGGCCACACAAATAATCACACCATGGGAAGTTTAGAGACATCATTATGCTGGTGCTTTTGAACTGCTGGAGACTGGAGTGTTTGAGGGAAAGGCGCACAGATACAGAACATTAAGAACCTACAGACACAAACTCGAACCCACAACCCTGGAGGAGTAAGGAAATTTCCCACAGAGTGACTGTGTGTATATATGAATGGTATACCTTCCATAATATGTCTTCCATATAACGTTATCCAATACTTGAGTAAATACAGTATCCTACGCCTGGGGACCAAATGTCTCCGCAATGTGATAAAAAGCTGATATTTTGACCTAGTGGAGATATTTTCTCAGCCTCATGAAGGGAAAATCACTCGTGTAAATCTGTGATTGCAGTCAAAAAACTAAAAATGCTAAAGTACTTATATTTTGGTTGGTTGCTTATGGGCTGAGTTGGGGTTAAGGGTGTTGTGATTGGGATTAGGGTTTTTCCCATAGAAATTAATGGACGGTCCTCATTTAGATAGGTAGACCAACTTGTGAGTGTGTGTGTATGTGTGTGTGTGTCTATACCCCTTGGGATCCCTTTTGTGTCCTCTGCTACTCCGAATTCCTCCCACAGTGCTGAATCAGACCCGCCCAGGACCCTGTGCCTCCTAGGATAAGCTTCAGCCACACCAAGTCCCTGAACTGTATAAATGGTTGTGGAAAACCAGACAGATGAATTTTTACATGAAACCAAATGCATTTTATATGCCATTGATAGTTTCTTTCATGTCAGTTCTTCAACGATATTTTGAAATTCTTTTTTTTTTACTGCACAGTCTGGTTCAGTTTTTGTTACATTGCTGCTTAGGCAGTGCATTGGTCATCGTGTAGCATGGCCTACAACAGGTGAACATAATGAATGAGTTAAAGTAATTAACTCAGTTAAGAGAGCAAACCCATCTATCTTTGTTGAGTGCTCACAGCTGGATAGTTAATTGAATCAGGAAGGATCTAATTTGACACTGAAACAAGTAAAGCATAGTTCATGACGAGTACAGTGATACCTTAACGGAGCTAATTTGTTTTTGTGTACATTTTGTTCAGTATGCTGCTTTCTGGAGTGACCCCTTTCCACTTAGCAAGCCCGTTTCTATTCACCCCCATTGGCACATAATGAAGTTGCCATTGAAGGCAACACATGTATGTGGGATAGAATACAAAGGCGAGCCACGAGTGTGAGTAATAAAGCAGCTATTGCAGTGTTTAGCGAGGGAGAGATGTGAGGAAAGGTCACGGCAGGGACCAATAGAACAGAAACCTCTGATTACAAATACGGTCCATTGCCGGCAAGGTGAGATGGAGAAGTGAAGGAAGAGGGAAGGAGGCCATTGATGATGCACAGTGACAGAAATCAGACAAACAAGCCCAAAATGGTGCTTCCTTCTACCTGTTTGTACCCAGTCGGTGTCCTGAAGTCTCCATGAAATGGGGAAAAAGCAAATCTGCATCTAAGACTTTTGATTCTTCCGTCTCTTTTTTTTTTTTTAAATGTTCCAAATGTTGTTTCTCCCAGGCTAAAAAAGCAAAGCAGGATGGTGTATGAATAGACAAGCCCCCTCACCTCCCACACCTCAATGTCTTTTGGTCTTTGCCGTTTCCTCCCTCACACAGCCGCTGATCAAAGCAGGTGCTTCTTTAAGCAGTGCAAGCGAGCGTGCATGTGACTGTGTGTGTGTGTGTGTGTGTGTGTGTGTGTGTGTGTGTGTGCATGTGCATTTACATTTCTGTGCACACACCAACTGGCAAACGGTAGATCGGAAAATGAAAATTTCATGGAAATAAGTGGTGCTGTCACCGCAAGGCGGGGTGGGATCTGGGGGGGGGGGGGTACTCAAATGTTTGCTTGTCTCCACATGTGCTCGATCTTCTCTGGGTTCTCCACCCCCACCCCCGTCTGCTTTTCTCAATTTCAGATACCTTAAGCCAGACATCCACAAGAAATCCAAACACAAAACCGCGGTCATAAAAAAGACCCTTAACCCAGAATTTAACGAGGTACAACCCGATGTGGCTGTTATCCAGCTTATGTGCAGTCATTTCTCTAGTTCTGTGTGTGTCTGCTTTACCGTACTGTCTCTGAATGTAAGCAGTAGTAACCCCATCCCTGTCTCTATCAATACTAAATATTAACCATTTGAAGCATGACGGCAGAATAACAGCTCGATAAATTGTGGTGTCTTTGAGCAAACATTAAGTATTTTGATAGTCTACAATATTATTGTCACATCCCTCACATCCAGTTTATGCAAATGTACTGTACTTTTCTGTTCTTGCGATTCTCCATGTTAATCCTCTCTTTCCCCATCATGTTTCCCTCCTGTTGATCCCACACAACCTCTGGCAGGAGTTCTTCTATGAGATTTCCCTCTCAGAACTTTCCACTAAAACCCTGGAGGTCACTGTCTGGGATTACGACCTCGGAAAGTCCAATGACTTTATTGGTGAGTTGATGAGCTGTTATTTGTGTTTGTATTTTCTGTATTTCAAATTGTTAAAGAACATGACCCCTAATTTCATGCTGATTTGGCATCTTAAGTAGAAATAATGATCTTGTGTTTTCACATTTTTTCCTATACAATAAATAAGCGGAATAACTACAGACGCTCCTCTACGTACAAACGAGTTACGCTCCAAATTACGTTTGCAATTTAAAATGTTCGCAAGTCATTATCCAACATCATTTTAATGATGTACACAAGCACAAAGAACTAGGATGCTGTAAGTATGCACGCTATGCTGCTGCACGGCAGGAGTAGCAGCCAGAAGTCGTACTTGGTGGAATTAGCGCACAGAAAAGAAAATTGATGTTGTGGACAGGAAACGGGAGCCCAGCAAACACAATTTGGACTTATAGTCCTCTTTGTTCGTATGTCTGAAAGTTTATAAGTTGAAAGTTTGTAAGTAGAGGAGCGTCTGTGTTATTTTACCACACACCAACTAAAAGATTATATAAATTACTAGGGGACATCTCCAGTTGTGTAAAATGAAAACCCACTACATATTTTACTCATAGTTTGTCTTTCATTATATACTGTGATAATGCAATGCACAGTCTGAATAAACATGTAAAAACATATTTTTTTATCTGAATGCATGTCCACTACAGTAGTTCATCGACAAGTTTATCTTTGCTGTCATTGATGATTCATTTTGTAGCTATTTATGCAGTACTGATTTATTTTAATCCTTACTGTACTTGTGCATGGCAGGGGGTGTGTCTCTAGGCTGTCACTCACAGGGAGATGCACTCAGGCATTGGGTGGAATGCCTGAAGAATAAGGGCAAGAAGGTGGAGCGTTGGCACACCCTAACCAATGAGCTGCCAGGATCCACATTTCATGATTGAAAGGGCATATTCAGTACACTGTCAGTAGCTACGGTACTCATTAGAAAGCTGATGAGTATAGTACGTAAACATCCTTTGCTGGGTGCTAATGGTGGACCTATTTTACAGGGATATAATCTACATGTATATAGTGTACAGAAAATCATTTGTCTTTTTATGCCTAAAGCATTCTGTACTTTTATTACTTTTTCTCTGCAGTGTATTACTCTTATTTTGTGTCTGTAAGCTATAGTTTGGTATTGATTTATCATTTAATTTTCCTCCAATGCCTTGTTGTATGGTACCTTTCCATTGCAATAACTGTTGAAAATGCTTCCAATAAAATTCTAAGTGGTCTTAAATATTCTCTTATTAAAGGCATTTACCACAGGTTCCAAAATTGGTTGTTTTTATGAATAATGACTATCGTGACTTAATATTCCACATTGACGGTTCTCTGTAAAATCTTGAAGTATCTTTGCATCTGGCGTTACTGCTGCAGCTCCTGCTTCCCTTCTCACTTCCTACTCTGAAGGCCTGACCGAAAGCACATCCTCTATACCTTGTGTATACTTTTGCAGGTGCAGAGTACTAAATATTGATGACTGCAAAATTATTATGCATTTGCCAAGATCAAGGGAAAAATGAATAGACTGTCATTCAGTATAAATATTTTGATAATTTCCCCAAATCCCAAAATAGACACAGGTAATCATGCCCTCTGCACCTGGGGTATCATGCTTTCTGTTCCCCTTATAAATGCTGCATAATTCTTCCCCTCTGTATCTCCGCACTGGTCGCTTGCACTGTTGCTCAGTGGATTGCTGTGAACATTCGGCGGAACTCTAATTCATATATTATGGTCTGACTGACATTTTCAGTTTGTTTACTGATTTTGGTGTAGTCTGCAAAATAATGCTGATTTTGAAACAGTATATGATTATTATAATTCTGTACTTGACCTTATTGTCGTGAGGAGGATTGTTATGCAGAACAATCTATCTATAAGTTGAGTCTACATTCTCCCAATGTGCCTGCGGGAGAGAGGGAGATATGAAGCGACTATGAGGCATGCTAATCTCCAGTGATGTTGTTCAATATCCAGTATGTATGTCTCTTTCACCATTCTTCTCGGTGTAACAGTCCAAAGGAATTGCATGCCCCTGTGTATGAATGCTGATTTATGATTTATTTTTTGTTGTGGCTTTGTCCAGTTACTGCAGGGAATGGGATTACTAATGTTTATATTTATACAAGATGTTTCTGAATAAACGTTGGAAATGCAGTGAATTATATTCTACTTTCTGGTTTGTTTCTGTTTAGGAATATTGGTAGGTATTAAACTATTGTAGCAAATCGTTTTACTGCAGAATACATTTTCAAAAGGGCTTAGTTTACCATCCATAGGTACTATTGATAACTTTCAGTCTGAAGTGTTTAGAAACACACAGCTATATGGCTAAATTGTGTATTTTCTACAAATGCCTTTAAAATTGAAATATCTCCACCAATGTCCTGTTTGTTATCCTCTTCGGAGGATAAAAAGACATGGGAGTTCAAGAGCCAGATTGATTGATGCTTTTAAAGGAGATTGACAGATGATGTAAAATGCAAAAAGCTTCCTACTCCGTGTTTCAGCTGCCTGCCTCAACATCCGTGAAATAGCTGTTGGGCCATCAGTACCGCTGGTATTGGACATTCAACATTAATAATACGTGAAAAATCCACGTATGAATCGATAGCACTTAGTCATTGTCATTCAGGGGTATCAGAGGGGTATGGATACCAAGACCGATTCAGGGGGCCCAAACCCCCCCACCCCCCATTGGCAAAATCAACTGGACGATTGAAAGTACCAACCTAAGCAGTGGGGCAAAGGTGACATTTTGTCAGGGGCCCTGGGTTGTCCAGTTACTCCACTGTTGTCATTACATGAAAATGATACCCTACTGTACATAACACTCTGATGGATGGATGGATGGATGGATGGATGGATGGATGGATGAAAAAACATTCAGATACAGTACATAATATCTTTGGTAGTTCTGGTCTTCCAAACCTTAAGAATCCCACACACCAGAAGACTTATTTTGCGTTTTCCCAAGACCTAGGCGTACGTCCAAACAGCGATAGCTGTCAAGCAGACAGAGTGCACTCCTGGAGTAAAACTGTTAGTTGCATGCAGCTCACTCAGACTGGCATCTGTTCCTTCCTGCCTGTCATTGATTAGTCCCACACTCCTCTTCTACAATTTTCTTCCTCCAAATCATCTTCACAAGGGCGTGTCATTTTCTGTGCTGAAACCTGCTTTCGGGATGTGTTTACAACATGCTACATTAACTTTAGATGCTTCCTGACTGTAGAAGTTTGCCCATGTTGTTCCCCTTGACGTTCACAGTTTTTACAGTGTTCAGAGATGCAGCTAGGTATGTGTTCTCAGGATTTAGCCCTGAACTTTGAGAGAAAATTTAATTTAACTTGATGCTTGATGATCTTCATGCATTTTCCTAATTCTGGTGTCTGCAGAAAACTTGAAGCGGAGCTCTGTATTTCTGTAGGGATTGCTCCATCAGATCTAATAATGTTTTTATTATGTGCTTGTTATCATCCGTCATTGCTTGCTATGGACTGGTTCAGGTTTCTTTGTGTTTCCTCCTGAATGTGTGACATGATTTCTCCTCCTGGTCTCTGCTGTTGCTCATACCTTTCCCTCAACAAAACCTTCAGTTCGGCATCTTTGTCAGCATAAGATGTCTGTTGGCAGACTTATATTATACACAACAGAATTATTTAAGAGAAACTATCATGGGGCGGCATGGTGGTGCAGTGGTTAGCACTGTTGCCTCTGGGACCTGGGTTCGAGTCTCTGCCTGGGTTCCATGTGTGTGGAGTTTGCATGTTCTCCCTGTGTTGTCGTGGGGTTTCCCCCCACAATCCAAAGACTGATTGGAGTTGCTAAATTGCCTGTAGGTATGCCTGTGTGTGTGAATGGTGTGTGGGTGTGCACTGTGATGGGCTGGCCCCCTGTCCAGGGTTGTTCCCTGCCTCATGCCCATTGCTTCTGGGTAGGCTCTGGGCCCCTTGTGACCCAGTAGGATAAGTGGGATGGATGGATGGAAACTGACATTGAATAAAAAAAAACACAAGTTCCATTCTTGGCCATAACTATCTCTTCAGTATTTGCTATAACATGACTGATTAAAAATTCTGTTTCAATACATGCATTGAAAAATGGTCTATTCATACTTAAAGACATATTTTGGGCTAAAAACACTGCAGAAAAACTGGCTTGCTAAGTCAGAATCTCCTTAAACAATGGCACCCTAGGCGGACACCTATGTCTCATACTGGGGTGACCAGCGCTGCCTCTGTCTGAGTGCTCTGACGGCACCACTCCACTTATCATAGACATAACAAACATAATGTGCTCACCGCTCGTCCAGAAGGGACCACTGAGTTTCTAACAGCTTGCATGATCAATCTCCTCCTCGCTTTTTCATCCAACATGGTAGGAAACTGCTCTAGGCAAGATCTTGATAGCACCGCATTCCTTCCACTTTTTAATTACGGTCTTAGTAGTGTTCCCAAGAAGCCCATGAAGCCCATTCACAGCCATATACTGATCAGTGTTTCTCTACAGCTTTATTTCGAAGTGATTCTGCTGTTGCCCTGTTAGCTGCCTTCATTTAATTGTAAAGGAATCTCAGGAAAGCAGGTGCCTTTATTCTGGACTATCCATCTATCCCTCCATCTTCCAAATGCTTATCCAGAGCATGGTCTCAAGGAGGGCCTGGAGCCTATCCCAGGATGCGTGGGGCATACCCTGGATGTGATATCAGTGCTTTTTGGACTAACAATAAACATCAAACCTGAACAGGAACAGCTTCTTGCATCACCTGAGGTTATTAATGGCTATTCTTGAAAGGGTCCCCCCATAGAAATTTCCTTTTTCTTATGTTTTGGCTTTTGGCTTTCTTATTACTTTGTGTAAAGCAAGACTAAAATGATCTGATGCAATATTTCAATATTAGTCTGTAAGCAACAGATCTTTAAACCATGTGTATGCAGTGTGTGCCTGATGGCAATAGTCTCAAAATTGGCAGTGATTTTAAAATTATTAATACACAAAGTAAAAGCATGCTACCCCCTCTTGCTACAGCTGTATGGATTATTCATTAAAAATATTGTGTATGAGATACCTAGGAAGCCAAATCTGGCAGGGTTCTGTGCAGCGTGCTGGCTCAGTGCGTAGCAATGGTCTAGGCTCTGAATACGTGCAGTTTTGCTTTTTCTCACAGTTTTTTCTCCTTGAGTGGGTGTCCTCTGGGTATTCTGCTTTCCTTATACTGTTCAACGACCACTTACATCTGTTTAATATGTGCTGGTGTGTATCATTTTCTGTAGGTTGTACCTGAGAAGGGGATAGTCGGGAGGCCTGTTTGTCAGTAAGGCGTGAAGTGGAGGGCTAAGCGTTTGCCTTGCAGGCCTTGAGCCATAGCTGCTAACCAGTGAACCAGGGAGACATCTTCATTCACTCAATGTCTGCCTTAAATGGTGGCAGCTTCAGGGCAGGTTTTCACAATCCGCGGGGACCCCCAGGCAGTCCAAGTTATACCAGGAGCCAGGAGGGAGCATGAACATGGACTATCTGTGGGTCACTGAGGACCAGGCTGGGAAACATTGCTTTTTGGGACAAGAGACATGGTACACTGGAGAACACATGTTCAGACATGCCTTTTTAAGCAAGCCTATCAGCCTTAGGGATCACAGAGAATTTGCCTTTATTGTGAAGTTCTTTGACATGGTAGATTTATGAGTCATTGTTACTTCTATGTTTTTAACCCTGCTTTTTAACCTTTGATCATATTTGTCATGTTTATTTTTCTTCTTGTGACTGGATCTTCATATACATTTGTGACAGTTAATGTAAGTACACAAAATCAGAAACAGCAGAAGAGGAGCGAGATGGTTTGGAAGAATGAATGAAGGTTGCATTTATATAGTGCTATTAAGGACATCCAAAACACTCACAGAACCGATGGGGAGCCACTGCAACTGCCACCACTGTACAGCACCTATTTGCAAGATGCAATGGCAGCCATTCTGCACCAGAATGCTTACCACAGTAGCTAAGATGGTGAAGGGGCAGGAGAGAATTCACCAGTTAGATACAGGAAATGATTAGAAGGCCGGATTTAGGGACACAGTGGGCAATTTTACCCAGGGTGATAGCAATGGCATTTTGTCAATGGGATAATATATCTTGCCACACTGCAGGAACTGTTCCGGAGTGGTTTGAAGAACGTGACAAAGAGTTCAAGGTCTTGCCCTGGCTGCCACATTCCTCAGATACGAATCCTATTGAGTATCGGTGGGATGTGCTGGAGAAGCAAGTCTGGTGCGTGACAACTCCACGTCTCAATTTACAGGACTTAAAGGATCAACTGCTAACGTCTTGGTGCCAGATACCACAGGAAGTCTTCAGAGGTCTTGTGGAGTCCATATCACAAGGGGTCACAGCTGTGTTAGTGGCACACAGTTGACCAACAGCATATTAGGCAGGTTAATCATGATGTTTTGGCTTGTCGGTCTCTATTTTCTTCAACAAGGAAAAAAAATCATATATCATAGTAACATAAAATTAGGGTGTTTCAGTTAAACATGGTGAAAAGGTGAAATAAACCAAATTTCGTATTAGACTAAGAAAAATATATTAGTGATTAAAAAGTCAGTTTTAGATCATTGTATCCAGCATGAGCAGTCAGTGAAACAAGTCATCTGAAAAATATGAAAGGCATTACATAATATAATGCAAATACTTAAAATGTGTTGCTGTTACTGTGATGACCGGAAAGCAATGACCCAGGAAGACTCATACCACTGGCAAAGGGGAGCTGTACACTGGCCAGTGGAGAATCTCTGGCTCAGACACTGGTCATGTGGTGGGATCTCAGTGGACTTTCGCCAGGCTTCTCTGCTTCATGCAAATCACCTGCTGGGTGAGAACTGTCCATTTTGTGTTCATAGTCATGAATTGTCAAAGTCCATTTCTTAGGTCTTAGGATGACCAACGTTGACTTGAGTATCCTCCAGGCAGCTGCAGCAGTCAAAGAGAGATCTGAGGTGTGTGAAAAAGAATTTATCTTCAGTGCTCTGCTGCCAGTTACCTGCCTAGCAGCGATTCTCAATCCAATCCTCAGAGACTCGCAATCAGTCCATGTTTTTGTTCCCTCAAAGCTCCCTACTAAACAGTGCACATTTTTGTTCGCTCCGAGCTCCCTACCAAACTATACACATTTTTGTTCCCTCCGAGCCCCCTCCCAAACAGTGCACATTTTTGTTCCCTCCGAGCTCCCTACCAAACAGTGCACATTTTTGTTCCCTCCGAGCTCCCTGTCAAACAGTGTACATTTTTGTTCCCTCCGAGCTCCCTACCAAACTGTGCACATTTTTGTTCGCTCCGAGCTCCCTACCAAACTATACACATTTTTGTTCCCTCCGAGCCCCCTCCCAAACAGTGCACATTTTTGTTCCCTCCGAGCTCCCTACCAAACAGTGCACATTTTTGTTCCCTCCGAGCTCCCTGTCAAACAGTGTACATTTTTGTTCCCTTCGAGCTCCCTACCAAACAGTGTACATTTTTGTTCCCTTCGAGCTCCCAACCAAACAGTGTACATTTTTGTTCCCTTCGAGCTCCCAACCAAACAGTGCACATTTTTGTTC
>JABFEB020000092.1:32177214-32189547 GCA_019775895.2 Stomatorhinus ivindoensis
TGTGGCCTGCTGAATAAAGAAAATGATTTTTGGGCCCTAGTTTCTCCTTGTCTGGAACCCTTCTTGCTGCCTACGCCACTGTTCATCCTAACAGGGACAATGTATCATAGAACAGGTGTAGAACAGGTTGTCAACCTTCTCATTCTGAACATTAGACCTCATAGCGTCACGACGGAAATTTTTAGCTGCATTTCTACTATAGAATTCATTACAATTCATTAGAATTATTTGATTATATTTGTTATGACTTGTCGGGCACGGACAGGGGAAGCAGGAGAAGGAGATGAGGACTGGGGTAAAAAGGGTTTTAATTGGGACACAAAGAGGCTTACAACACAAAATTACCACAACAATGACAGAACTAGGGAAACATACTCTGACGTGGACTTAAATACATAGAACTAATGAATACAATTTAAAACAGCTGGTAAATACAGGGAATCCACACAAGGTTAATGAGGGGGGCATAGCCACAAGAGGTTTCGGACGAGCAGGTCATGACAGAACCCCCTTCCAAGGTGCGCACATCGGGCCCAGGGAAGCAAAGGACGAGACCAGGGACACAACTAGGGACTCCATGGGACCTGGGAAGACAAAAACAAGAACATCAACGGGGTACAGGTAACAAGACCGACACACAAAACAGGCACAAGGACAATAACCCAGACAACAACTGACATACCACGGGGAACACAGACAAACTCAAGGGTACCAAAAAAAGAGACACAGGGGAAACAACAACAGGATGAATGAAGGGACCCCAGCTGGTGAAAAGCGGAAGCTGCAATGGGCGACCGCGATGGTGGAGCAGGAGGGCCCTCAGTGACCATGAAGCCAGAGTTAGAGGGTATGCCAAAGGGGGCAAGGAGGAAGGCGGAGGGACACACAGAGGGGGCGAGGAGTTAGATGGAGGGGCTACTGGAGGGGCCATGGAGGGAGGTAAAGCTGTGGCAGGCGAAGGCGTAGCCATAGCTGGACCAGGAGCCAGCGACCGAAGAGTCTGAGCAGGGGAACCCGTAGGTGACTAACGAGATATCAGAGATGTGACCGACGGCGTCCAACGTGGCGTCAGGGAGGGATCCGCAGGTGACCGCTGAGAAGAAGCCTGGGGAACCACAGGTGACCACCGAGCTGGAGCCAGAGGACTTGCAGGCGACCACTGAGTCAAAGCCAGAGGAAGCGAAGGTGAGACAGGGGACAGGGTGGGTGGGACCCGACCCCTGCGCAGATGACCTCGACCCTTACGGGATACAGAGATCCAGAGTCCTGGTAGGGACCTACCACTCAATAGTGGGAAACAGGACAACCCACCAGAGGGAGGTATCTGGGCTGCCAGGAATTTCCCTGAGGGGTCCCACTCCAGTTCCTCCTCCAACTCCACTAATGAGGGAGGAGCAGTGGTAAGGCAGTCTGGGACCTTCTTAGGGATGGGGTCTGGGGCCATGGGCTCTAGGTCTAGAGTCCTGGGGGGCATAGCAGGGGGGGTCTGGAAGCACTGGGGGCAGAGCTGGAGCCGCCAGGTCAGGTACCACTCGAGGCAGAGCTGAGCCCCGTGTTGGGAACCACTGGAGCAGAGCTGGAGCTGCTGGGTCGGAAACTACTGGGGGCTTAGCAGGAGAAGCTGCCGGGTCGGGAACCACTAGGGACAGAGCAGGAGCCACCGGGTCAGGAACCACTGGGCCCAGAGCAGGAACGTGTGGCACAGAAAGTTTGGGGGGTGCAGCAAAAGGTTGTGTCTCAGATGCGGGCACAGTGGCCTCTGCTGGGGAAGCCTGCTTCATCCTCAAGCAGAGCAGCTTCGTCTGGGTTTCCTCCGCCATTTCCAGCTGCTGGAGTAGGGATGCTGGGGTGATTGCAGCAAACTCCCCCCACAGTTGTTCCATGAGCATGGCAGCCCCTGGGGAGTCTCCTGATTTCCTGCAGAGAAGGCAGCGAAGGCCACAAAGGACCTCCGGTGCTTCCTCCCATTGCTGGATCTTCCACTTTCCTTTCCTTGCTGTGGGAGGCAGGGTTGGGGGAACCTCGAGCAGCTCAGACAGCAGGCCGTATGGCAGTCTGCTGCCCATCATCGATTCTGCCGGATAATTGCGTGCACCTCCCCGGTTGGGTGCGCGTCTCCTCCAGAATGTCACTCCCCCTGTGAGCTAGAGCCCAGAGCATGGGATCGTCTCAGACTTCGGGCTGATCGAGCCAGTATCACCTCGTCGGCAGCGTTGAGGTATTCCTCTTCAAAGATAAGAGGTGATGTCTTCTGGAGTTCTGTCATTCTGTTATGACTTGGGCACAGACGGGGGAAGCGGGAGAAGGAGATGAGGAATGGGGAAAAATGGGTTTTAATTTGGACTCGAAGAAGCATATGAGACAAAACTGCCATAACAATACAATAATAGAACTTGGGAAACATACTCTGACATGGACTTAAATACATAGAACTAATGAAGATAATTCAAAACAGCTGGTAAACACAGGGAATCCATACCAGGTTAATGAGAGGGGCATAGTCACAAGAGGTTTCGGACGAGCGGGTCATGACAGTATTTTATGAATTTCTATTCCCAAATAAGATCACTGCCTGTACACTAGAATATCTTCTATGCTTTAGAATTGTATGAGTGTGTTCTTAAATATACCGTCACAACAGTGCCACTGGTTCCACAACTACCAAGGGACAGGTGGCTAAGCTCTAATCACCCAGCCAGTGGCCACCTGTGCTGAGACCCTATGCTAGCACACAGCCGCAAAGCCACACCCACATCCGTGCTGAGATCCTATGCCAGCATACAGTCGTAAAGCCACACCCACATCCGTGCTGAGATCCTATGCAAGCACACAGTCGTAAAGCCACACCCACATCCGTGCTGAGACCCTATGCCAGCACACAGCCGCAAAGCCACACCTACAGCTATACGCAGCTGGAGACGACTGATCATGGCAGCTGCCACTGCTTTCCCAGCATTTGTGCTCCTTTTGAAACAACTCTCTCAATGGTGCCAGGGTGCTGAGTCACCAGCTGTAATCTTGGACCTGACCTTTGCTATAAATGAATGCCTTTTTAAAATTCCATTTTCTCTTTCAGCCTGTTTGTTATCTTTTTTTTTCTTTTGCTACCATTTACTTCTCTCACTCCTCTTATTTTGGACAAATCTGGCATAGATTGAGGATTCCCAAATTCATCTCCAGCAGCCTTTAGTCCCTGCAGCCTTTCTCTCCTATTACCACCTGCACCTTTAATCATCATGTTACTAGATAAAAACCGCCTCTTGAAGGTGTGTGCTTGCACACGTCCGTTTGCATTTGCAGTCACGCCCCACCATGCTCCCGGAGATCATGGGTATAAGCAACAATTCACAAGCCAGCCGTATCAATTGGAGCAGCCGCTGTGTTTGCATCATGAGGACCCCTCTGTCTTGGGATGGAAGACCGGCCCAGATCGCTGGCACAACAGACAGCCTCTGTGGCGCGGCACATGGACACACTCACGGAGGGAGTGATGAAGTAACAGACAACCGGATCGCCTTGGCAGGTGAGCAAAGCAGCGTGCATGGGCTTCTCATGAAGCTCACGGCGGACAGTGATGCCAAGGCAAACAACCACACATTTGAAGTCATGACAGAAAGGGAGCACTGGAGAAACAAAATACTCACTCCTTTTCTGATTGAGGAAGCCCTGCATACATACTTATCTATGAGCTTCTGAAGAGAGAGGGCACAAATGACCATACTTTGAAGATGGAAGCCCTACACAAGGGGAAGTATAATGTACTACCTCGCCAGATCCAGATGCTGTGGCTTTTATGGATTGTGCAATACTGGCTGAGATCCGATAAGGCTATGGTCAAGCATAAACAGGCACACATACTTACCATGGACAATACAGGAGAGTTGTATGTATGGCTGTAATCAGAAGGTCACGGATTCAAATCCAGTGGTTAGTAAAGTGATTTCACCATTTGGCCCTTCAGCAGCTGTCTGCTAAAATAATAATTAAAAAACAATCTGCATTTACATAATTTGCATTGCTGATTTTTCCATACAGAGTCACAGAATGCCTGAACCCTATTCTAAGAAAGGTAGGGGAAACTGCCTGGATGGGAGACAGATTCTTCTAAGCACATGTTTTTTGGAATTCAGAGAACTCCAACCAGGCAGAGAACCATGGCCTGGGGTCAGACTAGGCTGAGGCCAGTACATCCCACTGAGCCCTTGTGCCACCAGTTATGTATTTGGTAAATCTGTTTACTTCTACACATGTACTTTCTCAATATTATTATTTTTTCAGTCTGGATGACTGCTACACCCCACAAGATCCTTGATTGACTGTATTTTAGTCAGATTCAGGGACAGATCTTGTCTAATCCCATCTATGATTAAGTGCTGGATCTGTAGTTCTGTGGTAAAGGGTTTAAATTTTGTAATCGACAGTTAAAGGGAAGGCACATATTGCAGATATGTTTTCAAGATTTTCCTTTGAAACTAAAGGCACAGTGATATTTGCTGTGACAAAACATCAGGCTCTTTCAAAGGAGATACGGTGTGTTTGGGTCTCTGTGTGTGTGGATTAGGTTTATATTACAAATGTCCCCCATAATGTTATAATAACCTGTTATTTTGATGTTGTGGGGACATTTTTCAGGTTCCCACAAAGATCTGTGACTGCAATAAAAAAAATTAATAAAAATGCGTGGTCGCATATTTAGTTAGAGAGAGAGAGAGAAACTAAATGTATTCTGTGTAATTATTGACCTGTACTGTACTATAAAGCTGTTATCTGGTAAACACATTAATCAAAATCATATTTAATCACCCTTTCCCACTCATGATATCAGCATCTCTCTTCTTTTTAAAACTAAAATTCAATCCACATTCACTATGTTTATATAAATTATCAGAGGCAAGAAAGCAAGAATGTCTTGTATAATGCATTATAGATTAATGATGATGTAACCGTTTTATAATCATATAGTACAGTCAAATGCAGACAAATGTACTTTATATTCAGAGTCAGTAGAAAGTCCCTAGTCATTAGACCCTACCTACTGGAGCAGCTGACCACACAGTCATTCTGGATGCTAAATTGCAGGATACAATGATGATACCACAGTGATGAATAATGTGCAGAGAAAAAAAACTGAAGTGTAGGGAGGAACCACGGCACTCGATAAGCTTTAAAAACAGAGTGAATATTAAAGTAATGGGGTGGCTTGCAGAACAGAACAAGCCAAGGAATCTATCAATGATGTAACAAATATGTAAATAAAGACAACTTTGTTTTATTGAAGTGATTAGATCATGATAATAAGTGAGGATATCAAATGACAAGAACACTCTGCCCTGTACCTTTTTCCAGGTGAT
Source organism: Stomatorhinus ivindoensis (assembly GCA_019775895.2). Taxonomy (NCBI): domain Eukaryota; kingdom Metazoa; phylum Chordata; class Actinopteri; order Osteoglossiformes; family Mormyridae; genus Stomatorhinus; species Stomatorhinus ivindoensis. Next base: position 32,182,566 of record JABFEB020000092.1, read on the forward strand.
ATATCCAACCCGCATCCTACAAGGCAATCTGGCAACCACTTTGATAGGATGTGGTAGATATAACAGTCTGGTCAATGGGAGAAACATATCTTGGATAAGGAGGGAGGCTATAATAGTGTTATTATAATATTCACTCCTAAGCTTATGTTCTTGGATTCACGAGAAAAGTGCACTTAATGACTTCCAATGGTCACTTGTGAAATCTCCAAGTGTCACTAGAGATTTTGAGGCCAGTGAAAGCATATCATATTGGACCTGCAACCCAGGCAAATCCAACTATGGTCCAGATTTATTAGGGCCTCTGTCACTCAGTAACTATCTCCCCCTGTATGGTGCCCCATGTCTCAGGGAGATATGTGTAGTATATATTTGTCAAGATAGATTTGAAAAAGGCATTGTCTACTGCAGGGGTGGCCAATCTTATCTGCCATGGGCCGGTGTGTATGCAAGTTTTTCAGATAACCTGTAGGTCAGCTGTTCAAACTCAGGTGTGAGGACTATTCAGCCAATCAATCATCTAATTAGTAATACAATTAGGGAGTTGCAGTGAAAACCCGCATACACACCAGCCCTTTGCCACCCCTGGTCAACTGAATGGCACTAGTGAGGTCGCTAATGCACCACTTCACTGGAACTAAGCAGAAACAACAGTGTATACTGCCACATTATTTTCAGTAAAGGGTTCAGTGTAACGTATGTCGTGTGGTGATTGTAAGGGTTTCCATTTATTTATTAGTAAATTATTCAACTGTAACATTCCTGCAAATAGCCACATCATCTGCGAGTTACGTTAAGCTATTTGATGAGTGCACAGGACATGACGATTATGTCAGAAGTGGGACTGAGTGTCATGAAATAATTAAAATAATCAGGAGTAATTGAAACTAAGACGTTGGAGTCATTACTGATAAGTGAGCTTTAATCAGAACTTTTTCCGGTGCTGACGGAGCTAGTTGCATGATTAGCCATTAGCAAGCACATTGAAACACATCAGAAGTACGTTAATTAAACTGAATTCCTGGCCCAGAGTAACAGGGTTTGAGGAGCTGCCAGCAAAACTGGTACAGCTAATTAGCTGCACTGTGAAGCAGACCTAAAATGCACTGGGAAACAACCGAAAAAGAGCCAAACAAAAGCAATAACAATGTAGGATGAACTGCGTAATAAAGTAAAGGAATGACTGAAAAGCTACCACTTCACTGAGCTAAACATAAGATTAAATAAAGGGAAATTTTCTCACAGAGAGCTGTAAAAAGTTGTAGCAGTGGCTGCAGAGTTCAGGGAAACCCCCCCCACCCCCCTTCGGTGAGGAGACAAAAACTCAGCAGTTACCATGAATTCTCACTCCATTAATGCCAACACTTCAGTGCATCCAGCAGGACCACCACATAGACCCCCACTGCCCTAATGCGCAGCTTGTTAAGCCAAAGGGCGCTCTCTGGGAGTGACACAGCTGGAAGCTCCCAGTATGGGCACAACAGAGTAATACACAGCCAACTCTTCCGAACTTCCCTATTCCATCCCTAGTGGAAACCCTAAGTGCAACGGCTGATTGTCCATTTGCTGCAGTACTGAAGGTCATCCAGCAAAGAGAATGCAGTGCAAGTCCCATCAGGCCAGCATCCAGCACTGGGACAGATGTCAGACGCAGACACACTGAGAGGAGAAGGCAGCGTTTCTTCACTTCCTGAGCTTACCGTCTGTTCACTGCCTGGACATATTAGGGAGGATTACACTCTGCTTGAGAAACATTAGACTGAGGGTGTTTCTCAATATATGTACTTTATCTTACTTGTGCTCTCATGTATATATTTTATGTCATCTTCCATTGGCAAAGACCTGTTCCACATCAGCTGCATCCTCGCCAAATGCATTACAGGTTCATTCTTGGGAGGTAATTTAGCAAGACTGGTTTTCCAAAGACAAGCAGTATGATATTCTTGGTATTGCAAAAAAACCCCACAACATTTGGTCAGCATGACCCCACCCCAACCTCTATATACTGGAAGCTTGAATTGGCAGAAGAGGTACATATGAGTAGAGGCCAACAAGCAAGTGGGAGCTTGACAAGCCATTATCTGTTTCTCAATGAGTCTGAAGTCCTGCCCATGTGACAGCTGACTGGTCTATGGTGAATCTGCTGCAGCTGCAGAAGTTTCTGCTCTGAACCATGATTCACTCCTTCACAGCTGCTAGCATCGCCATACATGGCAATGACAGAGTGTTTACTGAAGATAAAGCAGGGCAAGATATGTTACAGCTATGGAATACCTCTCAGAATATACAACTTCTATCATAATTAAAATGCACTGAATTAGGGAGCTTATTTATTACCTAACTGAATATTAATTGAAACTCTTCCTGCACTACCTAGTTTGTCAATTACTGATCCAGTGAGGAACTTAGCCACAGGTTGGAAGAGTAGGCAGATTTACCACAGCCCCTTCAAGCTATAAAGACAGTACAGATCTAAGCTACCTGTCTACCCAGGATTGAGGATTGGTGGTGCTAATATCTTTAGAGTGTGGTCTAACATATAGTGGTGGTTGGCAAGACCATGAGATGACAGCCTTCGTTAACAGATATGGCCTTTATGAGTACAAAATAATGCCATTTAGCTAATGATAAGCATATTTCTTTGGGTCATAGATAGGGATGTAACAATACACTCAACTCATTATTCGATACGGATAACAATTCACAATACGATTTTCTTACTATTAATTAGCAGAAAGAGCTGCAGACAAATTTAGTTTAAAAATCCTTTATTTATATTTCCAAACTGTGTAAAACATGTCCCCTTCTTAACAGTGCAACTGCAATTGAATAAAATACTGTTTTAAAAAATCTCAAATCAAAAAAGTTAATAAAAACATCTTCGAATATCTTCAAAATAAACTAAGGCTTGTATGTGCAGTTTCAAGCATGGTTTTCCCTTTTAATAATCTTTGCTCAGCTCACGGTGGTGCCGGTGGACATGCTGAAGCAGGTTCATTGTGGTATTTGTGTATGTTATCAGTTTTTTACAATGTATGCACAAAGTTTTTGTCTTGTCTGTGCTTTTCTCACTGTTTTCGTTTGTGACTACAGGAAAGATAGCCATACTGACGATATAACATCGGACAGTGTGTCCATCCATCCATTTTCTGAAACCGCTTAGTCCCAACTGGGGAGACTATCACGGGAACAATGGCGCAGACGAGAACCAACCCCGGCCAGTCGCCTACACTCTACAGGGCGCACACACTCACACGCACACTCGCATAACTATAGGGCCAATACACTCACCAATCAACCTATCCTGCGCGATTTTGGACCATGGGAGAAAACCGGAGCCCCCGGTAAAAACGGGGAGAGTGTGCAAACTCCACATAGAAAACACCTGGAATCTTGCTCGGAGGTAGTAGTGCTAACCACTGCGCTACCGCACCATCTGGCCGTGCATCCTCAATTTGAAATCCATTCACCAAAAACAAAAACTGACGTCTGACGTCGACGTGAATACGCATGACATATGACATCGTACTGACGTCGTGAAATTAAATGTAATATTATACCAGTTCTGTTAAACTATTGTGAAGTACTCTTTAATGTAGCGACTAATTTTCCACATATATCGGCCAGTTTAAATCGTCATACATTTACGTTGATTTTTAACCGATTCGCGATTCATTATTATATGCCTAGCCATAGAGCTCTTTCAGTGATGGCTTCAATGAGAAACATTAGTAATATGCCTGGATGATGTCACAATTCTGACAGAAGAATTGAAGGGAACCTGTTATTGTTTTTGAAAAGCAACAGCTATGGACTAAAATTTAAAGTAATTTAAATAGAAAATCCTATTCTTGATTCATTTTGTCAATGGAGATGATTTATGTTCCAACTCTGAGTCAAGTAAGGATATGCAAGAATGGCAGTCTCCCACTAACATACATGAATATCAAGCCTTCCTGGGACAATGCAACTATTGCTACCTTCATTGCAGAGCTGGCTAGTCTCTTTAGGAATTGTGCTCAATTTCAGTGTGAGAACAGCAAAATGCTTTTGTGCAATTTAAGAGAAAGATGACCTCCACCCTTTTCTGGCATATCCTACTATAAAAATAGATGCTTCTAGTCACTACATTGCAGTTACACTCTTTTGACACTAATGGGGAGAGGATCAGTTGCTGTCTTACACTGGTCCAAAATATATTGCATCAAAAGATGTGTGTTTTTCTCTGTACCTATATTTACCATTCATTTTTCCCTTTACCTCCTTAGGAGAATATTCCTTCTGCACACAAATCACAACAGCTTGACGTGGCTGGTCAAGTTCAAGCACCCAGAGGGTCAGCCAATTGGCTTGAGAAGATAAGCCAATTTAGAAATCGAACACAGAGCCAGAAATAGACAGAAATAGAAATACGAACACTGATGCAATGTCATGTCAAGGCTAGGAGGACTGTGAGAATGAAGATTGCTATCAGACTGGTAAAGGATGGATCAGACATAGCATGTCATGGCTGTTCATACTGAGAATAATGCCAACAATGGACTCAGTTTGAAGCCTAAAGCAAAAGTATTAGTGTAGCATGGGTTTAAACCAACCTACTTATACAAAAGTGTCAGCACTGCGTAGTACAAAAGATCTCAATTGGTGAGAGCAAGATTACAGTGTTACCAACCTGGAGCTTCTCTGGACTGTCTCTACTTTAGACCAATTCACCAGTTGGGTTGATTTCCAGTGCCAGGTCACTGGGTACAAATAATACAGAAGTAATTACTCTACAATTACATTGCTCATTTTGGATAATCTCTGGAACCACATACTCATCTGGGCTGACACTTCATAAGTGCCTTACTGAAGCATGTCTACCAGCTGCATAATGCTTTCGAACCCCAAACCACAGCACACAGCTTTGATTGGCTGAGTGGCTCAACCAGACATTTCTACAAATGATAGATTTGTGTTTTATTTGTTTAGCAGATTTTCTTTTACCCAAACCAATATACGTTTGTGCCAGCTCAAGAGCCCCTGAAGTGAAATCATTCTACTAACCCTGGGATTTGAACTGGTGACCTTCTGATCACAGGCACACCACCCCCATAACACAGTTCCAGATTTCACACTAAAGGGGGAACCAACCTGCATCTTGGAAGTTTTCAGCTTTGACAGAGATATCCTCTCTGTAAGGAGGTTTCCATCTAAGACATTTTATATATAAAAACATTTTAACCTTAAGAAGTGGGTGAACATAGTTTGACAGTAAAATTTTTCCAAATGTCGAACTATTTAGTTTTAATGGATAAACTCTTTGTTCACATTTGACATTTAACAAAACACTACGGTGGAAACATTTTCTTAGGAGAAAGAATGGCATTTACGCGATAGTTCTGACAGGTGATAGGACTTCTATAATGTGCCTTTCCAACGGTAAAACGGACAAACATGCATCCGGCAAATGCAGCACTGGAATGTTGTCTTGCTGACACCCAATGTTTCTCTCCCACTACTCTATACTCAGCGAAGGTTGCCATTTTATACAGAGCAATTTAAACTAGCTTTCAGGTCAGAACTGATGATCGGTGTCTGCCTATTACTGGCCCAATAAAAAGTCCTATGCGCCAGCATTTCAAATGTAGAACTGGATATCCTAAAATGCTTGAGCCAGTAATTTGGTGAAAAGTGCTTCACTCTAAAATGTGAAGTGCATCCTTCTAAAATGTAATTATTTTGTTTTCGGTTGCATCTTCTTTGGATGATAAACACGTGCAGTTTCAACTAATTCAGCTAATTTAAATGAGCTAAATTAATTCCCTGTACACACAGTCACCAGGTTGTCAACGAGATCCCTAAATCTGTCAAGCCAAATTTGAAGATAAAAATAACAATACGGTGCATAATAATAATTATGCAGTGATAATAATAATAATAATAATAACTACACACGGAACAGTACTGAACCTTGAGCCGACGAACCACTTAATCTTTTCACAAGCGTCACATACGTTATTAGGCACCATTGTATTTGACCCATTTTTTAATATATATATAATAGCTAGGCTTATGGCGGTTTGTTCATGTGCACGAGTTGTCCGTAAGTTTGACGTTCTTAACCCGGGGAGTGCCTGTAAATCCTTTCCATTTTCTCCTGGCACCCTTGTTTTTGGAAATATGCCTGAAAGTGTTTTTTTTTTTTGGCGATAATGTGAGAATTATGCGACACAGATTTTCCCCGGATCATTACACACACCCTTTTTGTCACGTCTGCGGGGTGCAGCGTGCCTGGATGTCGGCAGCTTAAGGCAGGTAAGACGAGAAAAGGCAGGAATATCCAAAAATACGGGTTTATTCAGCAAACGGGATGGGGTATACGCTACAACACATCACAATGACAGATCTGGGGATACGAACTCAGACGCGGACTAAATACAGAAGACTGACAGGGAACTAATCAGGCAACAGAGAATCACAATCAAACGGATGGACTACAGATGGTTTCAACCAGGATTGAACATGGGAGCAAGGGGGGCGTGGCACACACGAGGCTCGAACGGACGGAGCGTGACATAACCCCCCCCCTAAGGCACAAACTCCGGACGCGCCCCAGGGAAGGGCCGGACGAGACGAGGGCAGACTGGACCTGGAAAACAAAACAAGAGATAGGTCAACGCGGGACAGGGAACAGGACCGAGACGCATAACAAGCACAGGGGCAACAGCCAAGACATAAGACCACACGGACAGGGAACGCAGACAGGCAGACAAGGAAGGGAGACAGAGGTGGACAAACATCTGAGGGACGAAGGGAGTCGAAGGGGGAACCAGGGGAGGAGACGAGGGAATCCAAGGGAACAGCGATGAAGGGAAGGAGGGAGGGAAAGCCACGGCAGGCGAGGGCGGGCGGGACCCGGACCCTAAGCTTGTGCCCCCTCCCCTTACGGGACACAGAGAGGCAGGGGAGTTTACGGCGTGGGCCGGGTCGAGGTCGGGGCGGC
>JABFEB020000092.1:32208615-32233849 GCA_019775895.2 Stomatorhinus ivindoensis
CCTCTCACCACCCATCGCACGCTCCGGCCGCCTTCCTCCCACCACCCATCGCCCTCTCCGGCCTCCCTCCTCTCGCCACCCATCGCACGCTCCGGCCACCCTCCTCTCGCCACCCATCACCCGCTCTGACCTCCCTCCTCCCACCACCCATCGCACGCTCCAGCCGCCCTCCTCCCACCACCCATCGTACGCTCTGCCCGCTCTCCTCTCACCACCCATCGCACTCTCCGGCCTCCCTCCTCCCACCACCCATCGCCCGCTCTGGCCGTCCTCCACGCACCAACTCGGAACACTGTAGCACCATTTCTCCCTCTACTTCCGACTGCTGTGCTTCACCTGCCTCTTCATTTCTCTTTCTTTACCCATCCTTTTCTTCAGTAATTAATTTCTGGTTCACTGCAAAAAATGTTTCCATAATTCATGTGCTTAAAAATTCTAATTAAATGTACACCCCCCTCCCCCAACATTGTCTAAGAAGTCATTTTGTTTCCATGCCTTCGTGGTCCCTACCAACTGTTTCCTTGGCAACAGAAACATCTGAGACAGAACACACAAATGCAGACATGCAGAAGGGATCAAATGGAGCTCTGGGAACAATGCAGAATCTTCTCATTTACAAAAATCAATGGCTGTGCCATGACAATACTGCATAGAATTGTTGAAACATGTAGACACTAGAATAAAGAGTGTAAACAGAGATATTATACAGATATTACTGGAAATACTAATAGCCAGTTGGGAACATGGATTCACTCCCTGGGAGTTTTCATAAATAAGATTAGCTACATCGGAATAATCATTTTTATTTAGTTAATATATTTTATACTAAAGCAAATGCATCAAGTAAGGCATGCAGGGGCAATTCATACAAAAACGACATATAGACAACAATATAATCATGAGTATAATAATATCAGTAATATTACCAATAGAGTAGCATTACATAGTGGTACATTTGATATTGAATTATAAGTAGCATGAAGAAAACCATGTTTTGTTTAAAAACACACAGAATAGGAAAATGTCAGACTGAACATATAAAAATATAATACAGCAGCCAACAATGGTTTGGGAGAGTGCTGGTGGCATTTAAAACATGGCACAGTGGGATTAAGGTTTCATTTTGTAGACATTTACAAAAGTCATCAGTAGTAAAAGTGTAAACATGCTTCAGAGGTCAGTCTATATTACAGGCATTGTTGTATTTAGTAAGTACATTAAAAAAATTAAGTTACAGATATTATTACAGAGTATTTGTGTAATAACATCTTAAGAATGCAGCATAGTCATTCAGAAAGGATTAATATAACAACAACAATTATAATAATGGGCATTTACATTTCCCTAAAAGCACAGAAAGTTTAACAGTCATATTTAGAGTAATATTATATATGTTATATAATCATACACAAAATACATACAGGAAGATATTTCTCTGTTATTTCAGATAGAACAAGCAGGTCAAACATACGGGTATTTATGCACCGCTGAAAAAACAAAAGAACAGTATATAAGTGCAAAAGGCTATTTTTTTAATCTTTAAAAAAACACATGCAGAAGTTTCATTCATTGAGTCAGGGTGTGAAGCCACTGGGCTGAGGGATTTATGAGAAAATCCAATAATTCTTGTAAAGAGAAATACACAGCGTCCTTCTATATTCGAGCTAACATGCTCACCTTCTCTGAAGGGAGTGAAGCACAACTAAAGTGGATTTAATTCATGCAGCTTCACTTTAATCCCCAGTCTAAGGTATGATTTAGTTATACGCAACACAGCTGCAATGAATATATGTGGGTTTATCTTCACAAATGAAGCAACTGTGCTCACGCAGATTAGGGCTACTGAATTGTATTCTAATTACTAACTGCAATTAAACTTCACTCAACACTCAAGTTTAATTTTGACCGGTTCAACATGTTTGTCTCTAAATCGTAAAGAAAGAAAGCTCATGTTACATTTCTTTAACCTGACAGAAGGTTGTTCTTCACTATTTCTCCAATAAAAGAAGCACAATTTACACTGAAAACAGCTGGGCGCCTTGGATTATTTCTATAATACTAACAGCTAAGACTCTTATTTGTGTGGGACTGAGAAAGCCAATGTTTGTAATTTGTCCTCATCCTAATTCACGTATTCCCTAAAGATGCAGAATATGCAGAAGAAGTCCTTAAATATATAGATTTGTTCATATGCAAGGCAAACCTGTAGCGGGTTACAGAAAATGCCCTGTTCAATAAAGTATAAAAGTATGTGCAAAAAATGACAGAAAATATACTAATCAGCCTAATTTCAAAATATCACCACATCACTGTATTATTCAACTCATGAAGCATATAGAAGTTCTAGTTTAGACAGTGTGGCTATATGTAAAATTCCTTTATTTTACTTTCAAAGCTTTTCAAAGCTTTTTGGCCTGTTTACTCATGGACTAATGCGGGAAAATCTTTTACATATTGAATATACAGTGAATATCAGATGGATTCTATTGTTGTAAGGAAGGACACTCACTCACTATGCTACACATAATGTACACCTGTGATGTACACATTCTGCAAAATACTATCCTGTTTGTATTTGTATGTCCATCCATCCATTTTCCATCAATATATGATGTTTCCATGTGTGCTGTGTCAGTTTATCCAAATAAATATTTTGCAACCAAAATTTCCACAAACTGTCCACAAGTACGAAAAAATTATATTTTGTCCCTTCAATGCATTTCCTGCAAAAATCAGAGGGGCATACAATTTGAGTTCAAAGAGAAAAAGTAAATGTCAGTCTAAAAATGTCTTACAAAAGGGAACTGACCATTTCTGAGTACAGTTTTACATTCTATGATTATCTCACGATAATCTCAAGACATCATCTTACTGTAAGGTACAACACAAAATTAAATTTCACTAAATTTTAAGTGTCACGTACGAAAATTGTCGAGAAAGTCTCTAATGTTCTTTATGTTCAGCAAAAAAAAATTAACAAAAATAATGTACCTTAAACAGTTCTACTGCCTGCCTAATGCAACATGCAGATACTGAAAGTTTCTAATAAGCCCTCTATTTGTTGTAAAGCATTCACCGTCTAAAAGCTAAAGGAGAATTCATACACTTGCATCCTTCACACTTTCTAGCTAATTCAAATAATAACATACAAATTTATCTCAGTAATGCACTTATTAATAGAGTTTAGTAGGCAAATGCCAATGGCCAAGTAAAGATAAAATTACAAAGAAATTTGGAGAAATTTGTAGCTGTCATGACTTTGTTGCCGTCTGAAAGGATTTACCTGGTTTTCTGATTGTCCAGCACAGAAAAGCAACCTTAGTGTAAATCCATGATCTAAAAGTTTGTTTATGAAACATCCTCTTCAGTCTCCTCTTTCATGTTTTTGTTTGCAATTGTTTCCTCCCTTGTTTCTTTTTAGTTCTTTCCCTTCTTTTTCCTATTTCTTGTCCATCACCAGCTGTGTTATTCCTAACTGTTCTATTCTGTGTATGTAAAACATTTCTACTTGCATTTCCTGATATTTCAAATTCAATTTAAAAGAGTAGATAGGCATGAAAAATATCAGTATCCGCCAAGGTTTATCTCTTTTTTTATGCTAAATTGGGAATCTACATTCATAGTTTCGTTTCACAAAACTCCAAAATTCTAAATTAAATAATTCCTAATGACTTCAATGTTGGGCTTTGTTACAAATTAATCTTAATGTTAGATCGATATGCTATAGTTAAAATGGCTAAAATTGGTTTAATTAAAGAGTATTTTTTAATTTAATGGCTAAATTTCAAAATAGTATTAGGTATATTAAAAATCAGATTAAATATTCTCCATTCTCCTTTTTTTGTACATTCTTAACAACAATTTCTCTTTATAGTCTCCAATGATTTTGGCACAATGTTCTTGAAGATCTTAAGTACAGTACATTTGCACAGGGTCACAGATAGTCTTCACATACATCGAAGATGGTAAATTAAGGTTGTGAAAGAACACCTATGTCACACCTTTTCCTATAAATTTTTTTATGTTCACCATATTACCAATGGTATCAAGAGTCCTGGAAATATGCAAGATATTTTTGGTGTTACTCATTTAGTTAACTGCAGTCGCTCAGTTTGAAATATAAAGTTGACTCCAATAAATTTAGGTGTGGTGTAGTTTCTCAGAAGCAGTTAAGCTATATAAGGTCGACAGAATTGAGGTATAGGTTGTTTTACTCTCCATAGCTCGTCATTGAGAGAAGAAAGTACAGCCAATAGCATAGTGTTGGTAGAAGGTAGATGCTTCAATTTGATTGATGAAAAATAATCCAAATGTGTTGACTGATCTTAAGCTTGGTCTGTGCAGAAGCATTACTTAGGATTTTAAAATAACTGCAAAAGATAAACAAATGTATTAGTGGGCAAATACTTCAAACGCATGTTCCTAATGTAGTTTCCTTCATGCACACAAGCTACAACATGAGAAAGGCCAGTTTAATAGACACTCACTGCCCCAGTTGATGACGAAGGCAGCAATGATGAGGACCCCCCCCACCAGGGAGACCACAGACAACAGCTTGGCCACCCGGCCCAGACGTCGAGCACCGTCTACGTTGCCCTCCTGTAGACTATTCCTGGACTGAGAGAAGAAGAGGAGCTCCTACTGAATAAAGACACACATACACATCCCAAAAACCACAAATATACTGTAGCATCTACTTACCATCACAGAGTAAACAAATCCCACTATGTTGATAGGCCAAACAGGGCAGAAGCAAGCCAGGATGGCCAGTATTAAATAGTCCTTGGGTTTGGACCCGTCTCCCGTTCCATTCGTCACAATGCTGGGGTGGCGAGACAGCGATGTCCGTGGCGATGCTGTCACATGACCCAGTGATCCTGAGCGGCTGCCTAGCCTAGCCCTGCCATTCTGAGAGTGGGTGTGCGATTTACCGTGCGGGTGTCGAGGTGGGGAGGACAGAGAAGAGGGGGGAGTGCTGTCAGCAGGCACATGGCAAACGCTATTCCCTGAAAAAGGCAAGCAGAACGATGGCACCAGGTCAGCTGGCTGCTGCTCCCTTGCCCAAATAAACTCTTACACATCAATAGGCTGAAGCATTAATGTGCAAGAAAATCAGCGTCGGAAGGAGTTTGACATTGGGGAGAACCGGGGCGGTGATATATACTGTACATTGCAGTGGGCACACACGCAATTCTCACATGGTGACTAAAAACAGGTCGGTGTTTGGATAAATCAAATGACCTTGTTACAATATTCATTAGTACAAATTATCAACATATTAAATGCATATGTGCTGTAAATACAACATGCAATATATTCTGATTCTAAATAAATATAGATGACAGCTGCAATAATGCATAATTATGATTTTCTATCAGGCCTGGACAGATAGTTACTACACCTGTTGATATCCATTCTGTTACAAAAAAAAGGTAAAAATGTGTACCTTCGCTCGTCATTGGGGCTGTACCCTCAAGCCTCTGCCAACTGTACCCTTAGCTGTAGGTAATAGTACAGAAAGGTACAGAAAATGGAGGTACATTAATGCTGCTTGTACCATAGGGATGTTCCTCAGAGTCTGTACCTAAAAAGGGTTACATTTACAAGGGTACAACCCCAATAACAAGCAAAGGTACACATTTACCCTTTCTTTAAAAAAAAATGTGAAATTAAGAAAAATAAGGAAGGAAGAAAAACAAGAAATGTCAAAGCCTGTTGGTGTAGAATATTTCCTATTTTCTGATGTTTTCCCAAGTTCTTCATAATGTTATATTAGGAAGTACAGGGGGGAACTGAATCATGAAGCATGAACCGTATTAGTTACACACATCATCCTGACCTGTTATCTGCTCTGGGATGCCTTTCTGTTAAGCAAACCAAACGTAATATCTAAACCACCTTTACCATTCTCCATTCTCTTTTCATCGATCAGGACCACTTCCTCCTCAGATCGCACCTCCACACAAGGTGCAGAGTCAGCCGCAGGGGAGGCAGGGCTGGGGCAGGGAGCGGACTTTGAGGGCAGGAGAGTTTGCTGTTCCCCTGGCACCGACTGAGGGGTGGCTGGATCCACACTACAAGCTTGATGAGAGTCAGGCGCATGGTCAGCTTCCAGCAGTTCTTCTCCAGGATCATCTGACACGATGGCAGGATCAGGGATGGGCTTTGTGGTGTCATTGTACAAAGCCATTATATAGTCAAAATGTTTTCTTTCTCTCTCTGTTATTATTCCCGTTACCTCTATAGCACAAGATAGATAAACAGGAAACATAAAAATAAAATGTATTACTGTATTACTACAGTCTTCACAAACAATGCAATTTCATTACAGTAACACACAGATACACACAAAAATTCAAGCTATAGTTGCACCAGATATCAGAAGGAACAGCTTGGCTGATAAAAACCAGTATATCTTAACAGACAGCACTAAGTCAGTATTAAAACCACGTTAAATAGTGAATGTGACTATTCCTCCGTATGTTACCTGTATTTCCAACACAGCGTTAGTGTTACTCTGCTCTGCTTGAGCATATGGTGCTACTGTACTGGACTACAAAGCATATATAAATAAACAAATAAACAAAAATGCTGCACTGGGCAGGGAAGCATATGGGAGCTCAAACAAAGCTGGGGGAAACATTAAGAAATGTTTAGGATTCTTAAGGTCAATCAATTCGATCAATTTAGCTAAAAGGAATGATTTATTCGCAAAACATGTAAAAGTGAAAATATAATTTCATAGTAAATCATAGTACAATATTCCTTAATTTATCCAAACAATTGAGCGAGCGATAGACGGGGACGCACCCAGTTACATGTAGTATACATTTTATTTCTGCGGGGAAAACAGATACTATCCGTTTTCAGCCCCACATGCAAATATTAAATTAATTAAAAGTATACATTTAAATAAAATATTCTGAGGAAATCTATCACAACTCACCTCAATGTAGTTATACCAATAGAAAGAACGACCCAACGTCCATATGTCGAATAACGATATGCATTTGCACTTCAAAATATCCGTAACGGTAACATAAATAATCTCTCTCAATAACCAGTTGCCCGTACTAACCGTGAAATATGACAATAAAGTATGCAACTTATTTGACAAAATCCGTAAATGCATGTGCAGCGCCCTCCGATCCAGGAGTTGTTTAGTACAGCGATCGCATCCCGATTAAAACGTGATGTAGGTGTAAGGGAGCCGCCGTGATGCGGGAAAGGCGTGAGCCTCTCGGGGGCGGGAGGGGACATGTAGGGGGGAGGGGGGGGGGACTCGAAGAAAACATGCGGGCGGAGAACAGCGCAAGGGAACAACCCATTTGAACAATGAACACAGAGTTTCTCAGGTGCTGTGATTTGCTGGCAAAATAATTAAAGGTCATTACTTAACTTATCTTGCATAGCAATCTTAACTGAAGATTATCGTCATAATATCATCTTAAAATTGTATATTTGTGTTCGCCTGTCCAGTAAAACAGGGAAACGCCTTAGAAATCGTATATACAGTGAATACACCTGCCACTACTCCGCTCAGACAGATAAATCGGCGAGGTGATGATCACGTTCTTAATTTACCGAAGCTTCGTCCACTACATTAATGTTATGAGTAAAACTGCTATTTTGACCTATACCGCTAATAACCAGATTCCTTACACCTTGGATTAAATCAGTGCAATATGTGGACGTAGGTGGTGATAATCACCGTTAAGCAGTAAACTGATATTTCTATGCCACCAAGCGGACGACTCCTATCACGACATAATCGTGTGTTTCCCCTAATTTCATAATCAGACAAAATAAAAAAGAAGAAATTAGGTGGTCGTTGAGTACGAAGTTTTAGTACGAAAGGGAGTTTATAGTTTAATAGAGAAAGAATAAAGGATTGCATTTTAAGACGCGTAGGAGATACGGATTTATTACATACAACTAGTGCAGGTGAACCCATTAGGTGACGTATTATATTATTAGTGTATTTACCAATAGCGGAGCCAGAAATTAGGCGGCATGAAGAAAATCAGCCAGTCGCGTAAGAGTTCACTTAGCAACAAAATCACGCTACAGACTGGAATACATTTTTTTAATAAAAAACAAAGAAAAAGAAAAAAAATGCCCCTCAGCAGGACTTTTCCTCCTTTTGATCTGACCACGCCCACATGCCTATCGGATACTGTAATTTATCGCTCCCGTGAGCTGAATGGCTGGAACGGATTTTGATATGTAGTAGATATGTAAAAAGGTGCATTCGCAAGATTTTAACACAAATAAGGAAAAGGCTGGGACATCCATCGACAAGAAGTGCGCTCCCAGCAGATGTGAGATAGTGGCCATGTATTATATAATGTGGGCATCTCCCTACGTCATACTGTGCATGTAGGACTGCAGGGAAATTGCACTTCATAACTATCAGCTCGAACCGTGGACAGACTCGTTAGGGAAGAAGATACCTTGACAGATTCAGGGGGCCTAGCACCTTACAAGGGTGCATAAATCCGTGAAATTTACATAAAATTCTGCCCCCCCCCCCCAGAATTAAGCTTAATATTATTCACAGAAACAATATTAATAGCAGTATGCATACTATACAGAAGTGTTGATATTCTTCATAAATCTCAGAATTGGTGACTGCTGGTGTAAAACTTACCTTCCTATGCTTTGTGAAATAATTCACACCTGGCACCATAGAAGTCAGGAACTGGTTCCATGGGATTTACTGAGATTGTTTTTATGAGACAACTTAAAACCCTCACATGGAAAATAAAATCCTAAATCTTCTGTTTGCAAGTAAAAATGCCAGTATAAAAGAAAGAAAAAAAACATAGGCCTACATTTTCAAACCTTTAGAGTGTTGGGGTACACATACACATTATTTAGAATACTTAAATCTATTACTCATAATAAATTGACATAAAAAGTAAAGTCAGGTGGAATTAAAGAGAAGAAATTAGGTGAAGTGTTGAGCATGCAACACCGAAGCAGTGACCCAAGACAGAACTGACATACACTGATACTGATGGATTACTGAGGATGTTTAAAAAAAAAATCAGAACCCTGGACGCTGTCTTACCGACTGTTCACAGGTCCTTCAAAGCTTAGATCTAATGCAGCTACCTGATGTAAATTTCACAGTAGCAACACATATGCTGTACTACTGCAACACAAGAAGTGGCAAAATTGAATATGATCCTATAGGAATTAACTATCACTCACACACAAAATCTGACACCAACTAGCACTCCATTCAGCGTGAATAAATAGAGGACACACAGGTTAGTGTAAGTAAATGGCATTATTATTGATGCTACTCATGTGTATGTACAGTGACGGCAGAATTATTTTACAACAGCATTATAGGCGTAGGGGCGGTGGTGTACAAGCCTCTGCACAGACTAACAGTATAGGTCACACTTCACAGTCATGCTCAAACATCAAAGGGTATGCACAAAAATTAGACCTTTACTAATTAAACATTGTAAAAATGACAAAATAACATCCATAATTACGATTATAAGAAACACTAAACAGTTCAATTTTAATCTAAGTTCATAGAAGCATGATACTAAGAAATATACAAATATAAATATATATGTATCTTGCTATTTTTCTCAACCTGTAACTACAATGTAAAATTGTTCAGAGTAAAATATTGTATATGCAGTAATGTACAGTAAGGCATTAAGATTTGTTGTCAGAGGACAAGTCCCTAAAGGAGAGGCACTTCAGTCTATTCCAGCAGGATGATTGAGCAGAGAGCGTCAATAATCACCAATCATTTTCCACCAAATATATCAATAATGACGTTATATATGACACATTAAGGCATATACAACTCAACATACTATATAATTAGGTACCTCATACTTCTGACCTTCTTGTATTATTTATATACACAAATTGTATATTATCAACACAAACACACAAATAATACAGTAAAATTTTATATTTTGGGTAGGTGTGATTAGCCAAAGCATTGTTCCAGGTTACAGCAGTAAAACACTTTATTAATGTTCTAGTCACTAAAAATTTAATACATAAAAATGTATTACAATTATAGTTAATCTTTGCCTGGAATTCTTTAGCTGCAAGCAAAAAGGAATTATGCTGTGAAATCTCCATAAACTACAGATTCCTATTTTGCTCAAGAAAACTGTATGAATACCTCTCCTATGAGAACAAGCCCCATTCCGACAAACAACATCCTAATACTGTCATTATTGTATCGTCCAAAGGAACGGCGGTTTCAGCCAACAGAGTGATTAACCTGCCCAAGTGAGTGACATTTCTTAAGCTCCCAGTTACCATTTTCCTCCCACTTTGCTGGAGGGGGGGGCAGCTGTGCCCACAGCTAACTACTCATCTTTACACACATCCACAAAAATCAAGGGAGCATCAGGATCAAATGACAGCGACGAACTAAAGACAGAACGCTTTCAGAAACTCAGACTGGACATTGTACTATAGCCAAATATAAGAGAAAGCAGGTGGCTGCACTCCACGTGCCGGCAGAAGGACATTTACAGATGGTACAAACAGTAACAGCACAATGAGGCAACCAGATACAGCAACACAGAAATACGAGAAAGAAAAAGATACCCCCCCTCCCAGACATGCTCTAGTGACCCCCGCTTCTCATTTTGGCTCTCCTCTCTACATCACTTCACCCCCCTGCTAGCTGTGGGACTGGGCTGCTATGCCGGAACAGTCCGAAACGAGCAGTCCCACGTCGGAGTTGGCGCTGACGAACACGCTGGAGGCGGACACCACGCTGCCCAGGGAGACGGCCGCAGAGATGCTGGAGGAGGCAGTGGAGCTGGTGGTGGTGGCGGGGCTGGTGCTGCTCTGCCCGTTATTGTGAGTGCCCATGTGGCCTTGCAGCTGGATGGGTGTCTTGCAGTGCACTCCGCAGAGTTGGCACACAAGCACACCTCCGGGCCCCGTGCCCCCAAATACACCCCTCTGGCCCCCACTCTCCTTCCACTCCTGGCCGTGATGCTTCTGGGCATGGATGCGCAAATAGGTAAGAGTGGTGAAACCTGCAGCGGAGGGAAAATGACATTATCTTCATAAAAGCATGGTTACATACCCAGAATCATTCAGCGCCTAAGCAGACAGGCCTAAAGCTGAACATGTGTCAATCAATGTCAAAAAGAATACAGGACTTGACTTCTGCCCCTCAGACTCACCATCTCATTACTCTAACTTCCATTGTAAATGACCTGATTAATGCAAATAAACAGTTAGGCGCACACTCAATGAACTGCCCAGTAAGTTACATAAAACGCCACTGAATAAAAACATTACTGCTTGGTGCATAGAACCATGTATTTGTGAGGGCTAAAAAAAACATTTATCATTTAGTTTTTCTTTAGGGAGAAGGGTGAAAACCCAGTCTCTTGGCCAGTTGCCATCACCTGGGGGTTTTCAGACTTCAGGTATTTTTGAGGAACCCCCATTAACTTCATTGATAATATTAATGCAGTAATAGTAAAACATCATTTAGCACCTGTAAATTCTATAAACCTTCCGACACACAAATTAACAACCTAAACACACCAACTGTCATGATTGTGAAAGCCAATCTGGCCCTGTACAAATGTAGGACATTTATTAGGAGATTATATCCACCTTAACTGGGTATTACATGTAACAAAACACCAAAAAATTGCTAAGTTATATGTGATTATTTCATGTATATTTCTTTATCTGGAAAAGATGTTTTCCAGAGCTTATCATCCACTGACAATTCACAGGACCTAAACACAGGCATCCAGTCCTCCAAGTCTGTTCCGTTAAGTCTGAAGCACCTAGTTTTACAGCAAAGCTTTGCTTCGGCTTAGTTACTGTTATAACTGCCTGTAAGGTTTGTAGAGGCACAATCCTCTGAAAAGAGCACCAATACATCGTAAGCCATACGGCACTACAGCAGAGATAAAGCCAGGACCGAATACAATAAAATAAACGAGGGAGATGCTTACTGCGATTGCACAGGTGACAGGAGTGGTGCTGTGACTGGTTGTGGACCCTCATGTGATCGCTGATGTAAGCTGCAGACAGCAGCTTGCCACAGATGTGACATGGCACTTTCTCCTCATGCCGGATCATGTGAGCTCGCAGCCGATCCCGTGTGGCAAATGCAGACTCGCATGTCTGCAAGTAGAAACAAATAATAATGAAAGACCTAAAAATAAAATTGCTCAGTTTATCATATACTCAGTATCCTATTATGTATGTATCCTATAAAATTGAATGATCCCTGTAATAAATATACATATATATGGTTTGGTCACCAATTTGTGTATAAAACCTCATGTCAATCTTGTGTACAGTGTAACGAATGTAACATTTTAGTTACAGAGGTAATTACCTCACACTTAAACGGTCTCTCTGTAGAATGAACTTGCCTAACATGGCTGTTGAGATGGTCAGGCCTGGGGGAAGGGAAATTCATACACCACTGTTAAAAGAATGCAGCTTTCACTTAACAAAGGGATGAAATTATTGGGGTTACTGTCTAACAGATTTCCCTAATACACTTTCTACAATACAGATCATATTCTTAGCACACTATAGGTCACATGTCAAGAAAGCTAGGACTGACTGCATGAGCTAAATGCACAACACAGCCCAACAATCTTCTCACCCAACCACCCTCAATGCAAAGAGAAGCTGCACTGTCACTGAACATGCAGGTGCTTTACAACTTCTTGACAAATCATAATGGAGGCTGGGAAGCAGCGGCATGTGGGAGGTGGCAGAGTCAGTGTCACACCGTGAGAAGCCTTTGGCGCAGTGGGGACAGACATAGGGCTTCTCCACCCCTCCCTGGTGTGAGCGAACATGGTAGCTCATGCGGTCCTTCCTCTTGAAGCGCTGCTGACAGATGGGACAGGAGTACGGCTTCTCGTCCGAGTGAGACAGTCGATGCCGGTTCAGGTGGTAGACGTCTCGGAAGGCCTTTCCACAGGCTTCACACGCGTGGTTTTTGCGCACTGGATTCTGGCTGGCATTTGCGGAGCGCTGTGGGATGTGTTTGAGCCATCACTGCACGAACAAAATGCTTCTGCACTTCACATCAACACTGAAATGGGGGCGATTTAAAAGCCAGCCATCCCCCACGGACGGCCGAGAGACACACCCACCTGTAATGCTGCTCCAGCCACCACCACAGCAGCAGGAGGCGGGGGGCTCACCATGGCAACGTTGGCAACGCTAACTGACATGGCAACCGCCTCGCCATCCTGGTTACTGAGAGAGGGCGGGTGAACCACCGAAGCGGCGGCGGGTGGAAGCGGAACAGAGAGGTGCAACAGGGAAAGGGGAACTGGCTGCCTCTCCACTCTGCCCTCTGCTGTAGTCAGAGCTCCACCTTTGATGCCCTCTTCTCTGTCCCTGGCTGTTCTGTCCTTCATACGAATTCCTGTGTGGACTGATTGGTGACGCCGCAGGTTGTAGCTGTTTTTAAACTGCTTGTTGCACAAGGAGCAGATGTGGGCGGCACGAACCGGCCGAGACACATGTTTCACTGTGATCAAGACAGGGAGGGAGGGAGGGAGGGAGGGGGAGACACTCAGCATCCATACCGCATGTATAGTACACTATAGTTAGCACACTTTAAAGCATTACAATACCAAGAAAAACTGCAATAACATCAGCTTGTTCTATTGAAACCAATGACGTGGAAGAATACAGACAACTGTATTTACAAGGAGGTGTCTGGGACCTCTGACCCAATGAAACAAGTGGTAACACACAGAATCCATAGTGTCAGAAGGATGCAAGGAAAATATGAACTGAACACATCACCAAGACCTGACTTTGCAAAGCCATACTTGGCTTCAGATAGGAAAACTTTGAAGACCGAGCATTGTGACGAACATACGGGTCGTGGAATTATCCCAGGCAGCATGTGCAACTATATTCCGGTGCAATGCACATTGACCACAAAATTACTGCTGCCTAAGGCAGTAATGAAGACTGACTCCATAGCTATAACACTGCCTGGGGAATATAAAGGTATATTAGCTCTACTGTTTTTGACTCCTTTACATGAATATAAACTGTCATCCCTGATGTCCAAAATAACAATGGTGTACTTTGATACTCATTTGAATAACACGTATTTCAGTGTGTTACCGGATGTGTTCTCTGCAAGAAAAAAAAACAGCTCAGTTTCCTTCACTTAAATTTGTTCCTTGGCTAAAAACAGCAGTGATAAGGTTAGAAAATGGTGATCAAGTTAGCAACAGCTACATGTACTCATCCTCTGCAAACTGCCACCGAACGCCCATCCAGGAGGGTAAACACCACGGGCACAAATGGCATATCTGACTAAACAAAGCAGGCATATCATCAGTTTCCACACTGGATTCATAGTCGGGCAGAAACTACACTAGACACAAACATTAATAATAAAAAAAAGATCAAACATAAAATTGTGTTAAATGTATTGCATGCAAATGAGTAGAAAACAGTAAAGAGAATATAAAGCAAACTTTTTAACGGTCGGTTTCATCGATTTGGAGGAAAAATAATTACTGCATGAAAAATATGAACTTATGTCCTCGACTAGCCAATTCCACTTCTCTTAGCGGCCATGGAACTTTCTTATTTGGTAAGGGAGGCATTACAAGGCACGTATCCCGTGACTGTTCTCCTTATCCCGCTTTGCCTTATCAGTTATACCCCTAACATCACACACGGCCCTCTCACCAGGTAACGGTAAAGGCTCTTCATTTAGGGCCGCGGTGTCGACGGTCGAAGGCGGTAACCCTATGTGCTCTGTAGATGCGTTTTGGGTCGACGCTGCAAGACCTGGGAGGAGGTCGGATTGGAGAGTTGCTTCAACTTGACTTTGGGTTGGCGTAGTCTAAAGAAAAACAACAATGAATTCACTGACACGTGAATATTTAATACATTTTTAATAAACGATTCAGATAAACATATATACAATTTGACGTTCTGATCAAACACAAGATGTGTATTCCGCTGCAAATGACAAGCGCTTTATTATGCCCACGTGTACTGCATGCTATGGACCGCACTCCCTGAGGCTCCCCAAAACGGCCCGTAAAGTCGGCTGGAGAGAACCTAAAAAACACTTACCTGAAATAGAAAATTGCTCCAAGCAGCATCCATTTTGCACCTCAACGAAGAACAAAATTAAGTCTTTACGTGTATTTAAATCACTAGTGTCTACGATCGCTTGAGATTATAACAGAAAGAGGGCAGGATGCCATTTCATTTGGGAGATGAAACGCAAAATAAGTTGCAAACATCCAATGGACAAAATATAGCTGGCTACCTATTTGGCGAACCTGTCATTCTTAGGTTATTCAATACGAAACCGTAGATATTACAGTAAGTTTAATTATGCACGTATATTTCTGTAAACACATTTAGCATTTTAAAGGCTAGTTATGTAGTTAGCTGGCTAACACGATAGCCAATTAAGCGATTAAATGCTAAATCACAATTGCTGTTTTAACAGCAACCTAAGGGTTGAAAATGTATTTCTGTGCAGCTGTAATCACAGCAGTAACTACTACTTCGCTATGCGCTAATAGCACGCTATCAATGCTCCCAATTACCATGCAAGATGTGATTACTAGTGGTTAAAAGTATCCTCCGTGCGTGTTGTACTAAGGTAAATACAGTACTATTTTAAAACAGTGTATTGAATTAATAACTATATATTTTTTGCTGTTCAGGATTATTTTTTTCCTATAGGCCAAAGCGGGTGTTTATCGAAGCCTCGGAGTTGCGTTCAGTCCTGGACTCGGCTAGAGCGCCTCCACCCAGCGGTAGCCCGTCGTCCCGCCTTGGGTGTTCGGCGATATAGGTGTCATCTTTCTTTTTTTTCACCCCCTTTATCTTTCCCTCCCTCTCTGTTTCTTCCTCCTTTTTTTCAATTTCTCCTTTTCACTCCCTTCTGTATACCTCCCTCACTGCTATGTCCCACTTAATATTTAAAGGGAAGGTATGTTCGGCCGAACACTCTCCCTCTCCTAGCTCTTTTTTAGCTACATCACACTTTATTATAGACAGCCTTTTTCCTTGCCCCCTCCCATTGGCTATCTCGGCCGACGTAAATTGTTCAAATACGTGCTATATTAATAAATACGATACCCTAAAGTTTACCTCGAACAGCTGATCGATAATTGCAGTCTAAATCCATTTACGCGCGATCGCGAAAAGAAAAAAAAGACGCAAGTGTCACGACAAACGTCTCTTAAAGGGAGTGTGACGCTCGTACGCAGTGATGCACCGTCCAGTCTTAAAGGACGCTCGATAATGACGTTAAATACTGTAGTCCAGCACCATTATGGAAACATTATGACCAGAAGGGAGGAGGTGGATAGCAAATTCAGATACTAATAGAATAACCTGGACTATTAGACCCATAAAATGACATGGCAGCATTTGATTTTTATGTGACTTGCTGTAATGTTAACGATTATACAATACGCGCATGCATTCGTTCACTTAGAAGAAATAAATAATAATTTACTCGATAGAATATTGTAGCGTGTTATTATGGTCGAAGTAACTTGTAATACGTATTATTGTCACTAGATGTCGCTTAACATCACTTAGATGTCGTGTATGAGACCATCCACTCTTAAAAATCAACCATCCACCCATTTTCTATACCGGCTTGTAATATGCAGGGAAAACTATTATGATTTGCTTACTTGTTACGTGGTCTTTTTTACAAGGTCTACTGTGACTGACATGCTTTTTTTTATCAGAAGAAACATGTCTGTTTAGTATAACCACCCTTTTCAAGATTGAGATATTGTGGCCTGTTGAAATGTTCTATGATATCCAATGGCATTTGGATTTTGAAGAATTCTCAGAACTGTACTTTGTTCCTCAATCCTTAGAGTCATTCTTCCTTTTCCATCTTTGGCTTGCCAAAGCTGGGATGGGTTGCCAGTATCTAATAGTTCATCATAGTCCTTCACTGCTTCTGATAAAAAAAAAAGCCTGAAATCTCACACGTTTAACATCGGAATGATACATTTCTATATTTATATCTGTATATGTGTGCTTCTATATCTGTAGCACAAGCCAGTCTATTGCAGGAGCACATACAAAGTCATTGTCTATGGCCAATTTAGAGATCCCAGTTAGCTTAACGGCATGTAACTGGATTACGGGCACGAGCCCACACAACAGTGAGAGCATCCATCCATTTTCTGTATCCACTTGTCAAATTCAGGATTCCATTTGCACCCACGGGCAATCTGGCAGCTCACATTCACCTTAGCATGATTTTGGACTGTGGGAGAAAACTAGAGGAAACTCTATGATAACACAGGGTGAACTCCAAAACTATAAAGCTGAGGTGGGATTCAACCCCTGAACCCGGGATGCATAAGACAGCAGCACTATCCACTGAGCCTCCACACCACCCTACCGTGTTAATCTGAGTATGAGTCGTCTGTCTATTGATAATAACTACATTCTGCCTTGATAGTACATTGATAGCAATTAATGTCTGCCTGCACTTGGATGCCTGTGTATACAGTAGATAATTTATGAAATTTAAAGTAAAGTCCATCCAACGTCAAGCAGGTGTTACTAACCAAGTGGATTATTCTATTGCATTTTAACACTTAATTTCTGTCTCAATTTCTCTGAAAAATAACCACTACCTTTCTAATGTACAGTAATGACGGATGGAAAAGCTTTATGGGTTGCTACTAGTCAGTAAGAGTACATCTTTATGAGCCTGGCATGTAGAACCCTCCTATTTCCATAATAAGTGTCAAATCTTGCATGACACACTAGTAGACACTGACAGTATATATTGATTCTGAGTCACCATACCTTCAATGATATGAATATCAGATGAAGATAAGATATGTGATGGCACAGAGAGATAAGCACATTCAGATATGGTGTGATGTTAGGTTATACTCTCATCTGTCTATCACAGATTGGGGTATGTAGGTTTTCACATAAGTCTCCACACTTGCTTAGGGACATTTTATTTGCATATTTATTTTTACAGTACATTTGCTTGGAGTTTGGTTATAAGCAGAAAAATACCCAACTGATGTACTATAAGCCTAGACTTTAGGCTAATTTGGTCACATATTAGACTCCAGTAATAGTTATGATACAGAAGAGTGTGCGGACAATACAGTTTGCTTAAGGAAGTAAGTTAGTGATGTGTATGATTTTCTATGCCGTTTCTGTTTTATAGAAGAATAGGCTGCTCTTCAAAATAGACTCCCTGTTTTCTATTAGCCCCTTATCTGAGGCTACCCGCTGACCGCAGAACTGTGAGCTATGCTGTCATTTTGTGGTGCTTACCTCAGGTCTGTAGTTTGCCTCATGGTGTCACTCTGTGACATTGTTGATATCAGCTGTTTGTACACGTATAGATGATCTGACTGACATTCTTTGACATAAGTAATCAATGTAGCAATTCTCAGGAATTGATATTAGAAATTAACCAACAACTGAATATTCTTTGAAAATTCTTCCAGTCCTGTGACAATGGAGACTGTTGATGGATTTTTCAGTATATTTTCTAAATTGAATTCATCTGGGAGTTAATCGTGTTTTTTTTTTTATACCACTCTGGTATCACTTTGATTTTGTATTATTGTTTTGAAGAAAAGCCTTTAAAGACTTTTTTGCTCTCACTCTTGACGTCATGAAAAGCATCCCCTAACACGCTATACCATAGTGTCCCAGCATGTCCACAGGGTGTCAGCGCCCTCCAAATTGCCGACCGGTGCCTAATTAAGCCACAGGAGTGCAGCCCTTATCTCGCCCCTCCGCCTGCACCTCCTCACACTGCTCGCAGAGAGACCATGAGGAGAGCAAACCAAAGGAGGTGCTTTCTGGAGATTTTCTCTTGGAAGACCACACTGCCTTTTTCCCAAGCATTTTTTTGGTCAGAAAAGCATATCACAGCTAAACTAACCCATAGTAATTTTAACTTGCTATAACTGGGATATCATCTTACTATGTTTGCCAAGTGATATTTTTGATTTTGGTAGGGAGAACTTGACATTAAAAAGACTTGTTTGCACTGATTACCACAGACCAGGTGAGTTACTGAGCCATTGCTGACACATGTATGTTTCATGTGATCAATTTGACCAATCCAACACTTTTCATTTGACTCATTTTAGCAGTTTGTATATTATACCACATATTTTTCACTTGACGACTTTTGTTAACCAATATTCTAAGCTTCATATTCAGAAGTGTATGTAATAAGTTTCCCATTCTTTCACAGTAGTTTTAATTGTATACAAATTCCTGTGGTATTCTTTCTAGAGTCTAGAGACGTGCGTTAGGTAGTATACTTTCACATGAGCAGCTGTAATGAGCATGTTTTGGCAACTATGATCAATTGCTTCTGTGGCGGTCACGTGGTACACCGTTGATCCTGGGCATGAATAAGCCAGATACCAATATTATGGACAACAGTGAAGAAATCATTTTAAGAGTACCATCTGGTTTGATCGAGACAATCATGTCTAAATAAAAAACACGCCATTTATCATTTATGCTTATTTATTATTTAAAATTAATTACGCTTCTGTACAACACATTTCAGAACAATGTTCCTCTACCAAACTTCATTTATTTGTACACATTATTAAAAACCCAGTTTCTCCTTTGATAAACCCCGAGCCATACCAAGCACCTGAGAACCCCGTTCTCTGTGTCATTCAGGGCTTCCTTCCACGTGCTGTGAAACAGGGACGCCGATTCGAACACGCCAGGGCGACCCCGTTAACCGACTGCAGCCGCTGCTCCGGTTGCGTTAAAATATACCTGCTACTCACGAAAGCATCGACCGCTTTCATGCAGAGCTACCCTGCTCTGCAGCTTCTTTAATTAACAACAGCAATAAACGCTACTAAAGTACGACATCGACGCCGCTGGGTGGATATCGGGCGTTTCGAGACAGTTAAAAGTATGTAGCTATGTATGCATTTACATACACACATTCATACGTATATTTACAAATATGCAAATATACACAAAAAAGTTGTACTGTACAGAGTCGAAATAGCAACATACTGTAATTGACAATACGTGTTACAGTTTCCTACCGTGAAGCACAATGGCGGAATACCTATATTGTTTGGTTATTTTACTCTTGCTAAATTTCCAAAACGTACCTTTCATGTCACTTCGTCCACCTAATCTGTGCTCGTTTATATATTTTTGTAAAACACTTTAAAATGTGTACAACCTAATTACAACAATAAATTGCACTAGTGATAATAATAATATTTAAAAAGTTTTTTAATTATCCAACTTTTTTCCTCTAATATCAGTTCAACAACATATTACTATATAAAAATGTTTGAGTCAGTGATTTTTATATACACATATATACAGTATAGTTCAAAACTGTTAGACAACGAACATCTTTAATGTGAATATACTTTTGACAGGTACTATATGTGTATGCTTATGTATACAAATGCTTTGTACACTTTTTTCATGCACTCTCATACATATGTCATATATACAAACACGCAGTATTGTTGTCACAAAGTAGACCAATGTCTTCATGTTCTCACAAACATGGTATTAGTATTATTATTATTTTAATTTTTCCCCTACACAAACATGTTCTTATATAGATTAGGGCAAAGTCAACATTCTTCACAGGCATTCTGTATATTCATATCAGTATATGTGTTTATGTTTATTGCTCCAACAACAAACGAAATACTCCATGGCAGCATTCCTCTAAGGGACCTTAAAGGCGGTGGGCAGAGATGGAACAAGTGGGTTTTTTGGCCCATTTTATGCATGTCAGTGGGGGCTTTTGTATCATTTTCCAAAAAGACTTCAGTCTTTAAAAAAAACAAAAAAAAAATCCCCTATCACAATAAAAATTAATTGACTAATTTGAAGAGAAAAGTCCCTATGTCTGACTTATTTACATAATAAGTTTCTTTTCAATTCAAGTTATTCCTGTTAATTTCCCTTGACATCCTTCGGTTAAGGATTGGATTTTCTTTTTGCACCAAAGTTACCCCCCCTGCACCTGCTCACCCAAAGCCAGGCTTCTCTCAGTTCAGGTTCCACTTACTAGTGTATGTTAAATATACATCTTCTGCTATGCCATCCTCTTCTTCACATTACTGGTCTACTTTTGCTACTCCCTAATGTACCTGCTGTTTCCCTCTTCATTTACATTAAAATATCGGTGAGCAAATCTTTTTCCTGAGGGCTAGAGCCTGGCAAATTTTACAGACCATGATTTAATTACCATCTAATTAACATCAAAACACAAGGCGAGGTGACACGCTAGGCAATTAATTCCTTTGTTAAAGCAATTAGTAGCTGAGGTTAAGCAGCAGTAAGCAGAGCAGCCCTTTACGGGGTGCCTGGGCCCGGTCTCGCACAGCAGAACTCTAGGAGTACGAGAGGTGCGAGCCGTTTGAAATGTGAGACGTGACTGACGTGCTCCGGCTCAACACGGCCTCGTTGCCCCCGGCCCCCCCAGGACCTCCCCCGGAGGCAGTTCTCCTCAGGGGCTGAGGGCTATTCCTCAGGGCCATCAAGCTCGGGCCCCGGACCGCCAGGCCTCCTCCCCCACTGTACCCCCCCTGGGAAGAGGAAGAGGATGACGAGGATGGCGGGGAAGAGGAGGACAGGGAAATGGGAGGTGGGGGGGGCAGTGGAGGGAGAAGGGCGAGGGACTGAGAGGAGGAGTGAGAGGGCAAGTGGTGGGAGTGGGTGTGAGAGTGGGATAAATGGCCCCCACCTCCCACCCATTCCGTCTCTCTCTCTCGCTCCCTCTCTCTCTCCCTCTCCTTCTCCTTCTGCCTCTCCCGCTCCCTGTAAAGCTGAGGGGTGCTCTGGTGATGGTAGTGTTGTGGGAGATAATGGTGGTGATGTGAGGATGAGGAAGCGGTAGAGTGAGAGGTATGGAGGCTGCTCTCCCTGCTCATGGTGTGCAGGGAGGCTACGGACTCCCCCCTGCTGAAGGCCCCCCCGCTCCCACCGGCCGTGCTATTCTGGCTTCTCCATGAGTGCGGCGCCCCCGAGTTCTGAGGGTGTACCCCGTGTGTCCAGTGGCTGCCGGAACGGGGAACGGGCCGCGAAGGCCAGCCCCCTGACGCACTGGGCGGGTTCGGGTAGCCCTGGTTGAAAGCCTCCGCGGGGATGCCTGTCAGCGCCATGTTGCTGAAGCCCAGCCGCATGCTCTCCGAGTCAAAGGCCTCGATCTCGTGAGCCTGGCGCTCCAGCAGGGTTCGGATTCGCTCCGAGCGCTCGTTCTGCAGCGAGAGCATCTCCTCCTCGATCTGAAGGAGGAACAAGGTCATCAAAATAGGGCGGATGACGGTGGTGGCCGCTGACCTCGCCCCAGTCTACTCACCCTCTGTTCTAGAAGAGCCCGCCGAATAGACACCCTCTGCTCCAGGTCCTTGACCTCGCGCTCGTGCTGGGTGTCCGTGTGGATCTTGATCTTGCTCTGGTAAGCATTCAGCAACTCCAGCTCCTGCTGCAGCTGCATCCTCAGGACCTGGTACTCCGCCTCCTGGGTCTCATCCAGTCGTAGCTGGAAAAGGCCAGATGGACGGGGCAAGACAGGGTTTCAATTGCATTTGGAATGCCAGAGAGACGTAATTTTCTGCATTGCATCTTTCTCAATCCCAGTTTAATATGTGCTATTTTTTTCTATTTCTTCCTAATTAAGTAACAAAGGGTAAATGTTTACTGTTTGGACAGCTAAGTCCAGCGCCTGGCTCCAGTGCACAAGAGCAGGAACAGCCATGATACCCAAACAGGTCCAGTCTCATCGTGGCCTGCCATCCTGACCGGTCCTGTACTTGGCTTTTAATGCCAGCCTGTTCACTGACCACACAGGACATTATTTCCACATTTGATGACAATCAGCTCATCAGGCAGTTCAATCAAACCACAGGGCAGCTACAACACTAGCATGTGACTTTATCACTATGTGATAGGTGATCAGGTCCAGACCGCGAATTCAGGTCATGCGGCTGAAATGTGGGCAATTTTATAAAACTGTTCACAAATCTCTTTCAAACGAAGGGCCACTGCATTGCTGACATTTCAGCAGAAAACATTGAATACTCTGTTGAACATGCCCTCTCTTCAAAAGCATAGCTGCACAAAGCTTTTATCTTGTACCACAGAAACGGCTGTCAAACCAAAAACGGGTTGAAGGTGGAAAAAGAAGGTAAAAATAAATCCAGGCTGATGTGTGGAACACGAAGCATTATAAATCTTAATAAGCTTATTTACTTTTTTATGGCATGTTTTAATTAACCTCGACTGCAGTATACGCATATAGCATGGATGCACCATTGGGTCAAACGTCTTGGGGTTCCCCGGTCTGACTGCAGCAGTGCAGTTTAATGTCTGCTTGCCTTACTCACAGCCTGTGTGGAGAGCATGTCGTTGATGGAGTGGTCATACTGCTCAGCCAGGATGGCCAGCTTACGGGTCTGCTCCTCCTTCAGCCTCTTCAGCACGGCTTTGTGGTCAGCCTTGGGCGTACTCTCCAGCAGGTGGTTCCTCAGCGCCTTGTACTGCCGCGTCTGGATCTTACACGTGTCCTGGAACTGCCGCTTGATCTGCAGCTCTTTGGACTGAAGAGGAATTCCGATTCAGCGAATTTGTCACTTTACCATCACAGTCGTCACCCGTCTTGCCATCCACCCTAAGCCCCTCCCACATCACAGGCTCCACCCCATGACCACACCCATATCGAATTCCCCGTTCCAACATACAACCCACACTGGTCTCACCTTGAGGCTCTTGGGCTGCTGCCGCACCTCGACAGCGTGCTTCTGCCGCAGCTCCTGCTCGCGCCGCTTGTTGTACTCCATCTGGTTGGTGAGCTCCGTCTGGTGCTGCGTGCGGATCAGCTCGGCGCGCGTACGCTGCACCAGGCCCAGCTGCCGGAACTCCAGCTCCTGTGTGGACTCGTGGTGCCGCAGCAGCATGGCGCACTCCAGGTCCTTCTGCGTCTGACGCTTGTTCAGGTCCTAGGAGACAGGTACATGCATTCGGATTTACAGGGAGCCTTCACCACCATGCCCCCTGCTGGCCACTGTCCAACATACCTCTCTGAGCAGATCCTGCTCCAGGTTGTGCCTGGCCAGCAGCATCTTCCTCTTGTACTGTCGACACTGCAGCTCGTAGTACTGCCTCTGTCTGCGCAGCAGCCCTGCCTCCTCCTCCGCCTGCACCTGCTGCAGATTCTCCTTCTGCCGAACCAGCCACTCCTGCTTCTCCCGCTTCGGGGTTGACTGGTTCTCACTCAGCTCCTGCACACACAGGCACAGATGTATGGTCAGGTCTGTCCGATTGGATCGAAGACCTGAGAGCCGTACGCAGACCTGCACCTGCGTACCTCCTTCAGCTGCTCCTTGCGCTGCCTGTACTGCCGCTTCTGGGAGTCCAGCAGGGTGGAGAGTTCCTTCTTTTGCTGGGTCAGGATGTGCTGCTGGAACTTCTTCTCCTCTGCCAGCGCAG
This sequence comes from Stomatorhinus ivindoensis, assembly GCA_019775895.2. Lineage (NCBI taxonomy): Eukaryota > Metazoa > Chordata > Actinopteri > Osteoglossiformes > Mormyridae > Stomatorhinus > Stomatorhinus ivindoensis. Next base: position 32,233,123 of record JABFEB020000092.1, read on the forward strand.
CCTTTGTCTGCAGATATGAGAGTAGGGTCAGCAGGCAGCGGGAGGACATCAGCCCCGAGTCCCGGACTGCCGGTTTACCTCTTTCTCTAGGATGGCCTGGTGCCTCTTGCCCAGTTTGTCACTCTCCATGGCGAAGCTGCTCCGCTGGGTCTCCAGCTCCTTGTCCAGCCGCAGCTGGTGCTCGTCCATCTCGGCCTTCAGCTTGTTCTCCAGCCCCATCAGCTGCTTCTGGTGCTGCCGCCGCATGCGCTTGTATCCTGACATCTGCTCCCGCAGCGCGGAGCCTTGCTCGTGCTCCTGGATCTGCCGTGTCACCTAGAGGGACCACACAAGAGTAACCATGGGGTCACAGAGGTGCCACAGGACAGAGGTCTTATGGGTGTGGGGCGGGGTGCTGTTGTCATGACTACCAGAGAGGCGGTGCGGATGGTGGCGAAGTGGTCTGGGTTCTGGTAGTAGGTGCGACGGCGAGCTGCAGATGACGCCTGCTGCTGGTGCTGCTGTGTATCCACCTCAGGCTGATAAGGGTCATCATAGATGTTGTCGTGACCCTGTGGAGGTGTGAGGGGGATACGATGGTCACAGAAAGTAGGCACAGGAGGGCATGGGGAGCATGTAATCGGGGGGGGGGGGGTCGCTCACGGTGGGTCGGTGGATGACGGAGCGGTTGGAGGTGACGGTGTGCTCGCCCTCCTGCATCATGGCCATCTCGCCGCTGTCGTCGGAG
>JABFEB020000092.1:32233949-32248558 GCA_019775895.2 Stomatorhinus ivindoensis
ATTTAAATACAGGTTTACCACAGCTGTTAGTAAAGCGGGTCATTGCTGGCGGTTTTTGCTCATCCAGCTGTGCCTGCCAGCTAAGTGTCTAACTATGGAAAAGTGTTTCCGCACAGCCCTTGATAAATTAAAAAAGCTTTAAACTTACCTTCAAATAAAATCTTAATACCAGATTGTTCACTTAACATCAGTGATGATGCAAGGCACCAATTTTTAAAAGGCAAACAAAGTAGCAGCTATATGAGCAGAAGCATCCTAGCGATTAGATGAACAACATTAATGTTTGTTGCAAACTTACAAATATCTATCATACATGCGCATACATTGAGGCATGTGGATGATGAAGAAATTCCGATGAAGGGACCTATATAAAATGAAGACTAAATGAGTATTAAGCAGTGTTATTGCAAAACTACTACAGGTTTGTGTGAAAAGAGGAAGAGGATGTAAAATGGCTGACTTAGTAACACTGGAACAGGAGAGATCCTACTACTTTTATGATAATTCATTATCAAAATGCTTCTATTTTTTAAATGTTTTATGTTAAGTATCTAGTATAAGATTTGCACTAATTACCACAACAGAAAAAGTAATTAAATAAGGACAAAACAATGAAAAGAACAAGACACACTAAAATGATATTTCAACAAAATTTATTTTGAGGGGGGGATGAAATATTATATGTTCTCACACACATTCACACAGACAAATAAAGGGCAAAATAAATCAAATGGCTGCACATAAATGCAGGATCCACTTAGTTTACAAATACTGCATATATTATATTATAAACTTATATTTTTATGCAATAAATTCTTAGACAAATCACAAGACATAAATACAGATCCTACACAAGACAGACATAAAGGGAACAAAACAAAATAAAAATATAAAGTACATTCATTCATTCTTAACAGAAATGGATGTTCAATGCAAGATAGAGTCTCATATTATTGCTTTCACCATATGATTTGACATCACTTATAAATGCACACTAGGGATTTATGTAGAAATTAAATCAAATGTCCATCCTTAAGATTTACACAGAGACACACAATTATGAATCAGATGTAACTGAAATCTGTGTCAATCCCTGAGCTGGGAGCTAAATGTGAGTGATGGGCAGACCGAGGCCCTGGGCTATCAAATTAGCATTTAGTAGCACTTTTGCACTTTCAAATATAATAACATTTCAAGTTTTGAAACCCTTCACCCCTGTAAAACATACCCATTTCTACATTCCCCTCCTCTCCCACAAGCATTTGTGTATCACTGTTCCACTAAGCAGTCTTGGGTAAATTAATTTACTAACCAATGGTATGCAGGACTCTAAGCAGACAGTGTGGGGGATTGACACACACACACAATGTATATGCCTGCAGCAGCAGCAAAAGAGTGATTTACAGGAATTGCATGCATGTGCATCTTTGTTGCCTGCAATACCTTCACTGTGGGGTGCAATACTTAACCTCTGCATAGTATTATGCAATTTTTGTACTCACATTTCAAGGCTCCGCTGTTATCTTTGGTATGGTAGCTTTTGCACATGCAAGATCGACTGTTTAGACCATTTACAGACATTTTATTTAACTGCCAGAGAAAAACTGGTGAACCCAGTTTTTATATTACGCTCCCAAACTTGTTTGCATTGAGGAAATTCCTCAGGAACAAAAGCAAAATTAAAGCATTTTCAATTAAAATGCTTCGTTTTATGGCCAGTCCTTCAAAATTAAAATGATTGATAGTGCAACAGAAAAAACACTTATTTTAACACATTAAACGGCACACTCAAACTCTCCCTCAACATTCCCAATTGTACCACCCCCATCCCACCCAGCAGTCTTTTGTCTGACATTGTACCCTGAACCAGCCAATGAATTCTTCCACCTGATAATAAAGCAGTTCTTCCTATTCCAGGTCTATTCATATTCCAAACCAATATCCCTTCCACACAATTGTTTCTGTCTCATGACAAAACACAGAGCAACAATAAAAAAATACAACATTTTTTTTAAATGGCTGGAAAGGGCAGCTTGGACGATGGTTTTAGGTGAGCTATCAATGCATAAGAGAAGCAGAATGCAAAATGATGGACAATCACATGGGTAGTGGGAGCAAATTCACAGTCTAACAACAAAAAAGAAAAATAAAAAGTCAGGTTTGGGTTGCCTTACTGGACAGATCAATAAAACTGTATATAAAAGTAAGCAACACTTGCCTAAGTCACAGTTAATGAGATGGAATGGAGAGTTAAGAGCAGAGAACAGTATGGTACAAGACAGGTCACCTGGTCCCAGGTAAGGACACCTGCAAGGGGGGCTTCTTTTTCAGCTCATAGCCGCCTGATCAACCAGAGACTCCAGACAGTGTTGGGGGAGATTCCTCGGCGAGCACGTGACATGCAGAGTGCAGCATGCAGAGCACGACAGCACGCACTGGCAGACACGCTGCTTCACGAGCAGCATGGAAGCTGTACTGCGCCAATTAGTGTGTGGGTTCGTCTCCGTATTGCAGGGAATATGGAAAATGTAGTGTGTACTTTGATAAAAACTGCCAATCTGAGGAAAAATAGACTAACACTAAATTCCGGTGTGGTACGATAAACAAGGATTAAACTGACAGTGCGAGACTAAAACCTCAAACAGTAAATCTTAAGACTTAAAAAAAATAATGCACAGTCGCGGTGTTTTAAAAACCAACCATAAGAGAATAACCTTTAAAAAAGAAAACTTGTAAAACTTTTACAAAAAGTTAAGTGAAAATGGAAGAAAACAGGTCATATTGCATGCATACAAAAGAAGTGACATGCGTACACTGAACCAGACTGGCGGATAAAGAAACAAAATAATCACATTCCATAGATGCTTGGATTGTTTTCTCGCCTCCAGCTGGAGAGGAGCTCAACAAACCAACTACTAAAGTCAAGTACAACATTGACACAATGCAGCATATAAACAGAACAAACATATTCGTTACGGAACAAGACATTTGCACAGATGTCCTCTGCTGTCCCTCACCCTACCTCCAGGGGACAACCTTTCCCCTCAAACTCCTCCCCGACGCGGTTCGTCTCAGACCAGACTCCCACCTCCCACTTTCTCTGATGATCCTCTCTCTTTCCTCCCTCCTCCTCCTCTCTCGCTCCCTCCTCCTCCGCTCCCTATCTCTATGCTCCCGCACCTCCCTGGGCAGAAGCCGTGGGAGCCTGCTGGCTCTCTCCTCCTTCAGCAAACCCAGGGCCCTCATTTTGCTCAGGTAACTGTGTGGCAGCTTCTTCAGGACACGGCTGGCCAGCCTGAGGACTACAGAGTTGGCCCAGTCGGCGAGGAGCCCGATGGGCCGTCTGAGGAAGCGCCTGACCCACAGCAAACATTTGGAAGCTGCAGAGACTTGACTGTGCCTGGAGAAGTACTCCACAGGAAGGGTCCTGAGCGGTACAGGAATTTTAGACTGGCGTACCCCCCAGTTTCTACCTGCTTTAGGGAACATGTCATACAAGCTTCTCTCTGTAAGCCCACCAAGAAGGGACTGAAACAGGGTAAATAAAGGCTTGGGAAGACGGAACAGGACTCTGACCCAGAGGCGGTTGATTTTCTTAGGGGCATTCTGAAGGAAAACCCTTGCTGGCCGGACAACCAGAACGACGATAAGGTAGAGAGAGAGGAAAAGGGACGGCGAGCTGAGGAAAAAGGCTGAGACCAAAGCTACGGGGACATAGTAGAGGCCCAGGCTGAGTGAGAGGCCTAAGCTGAAGAGGCCGCAGCCCCAAAGAGCCATGGAGAGGTAAAAGGCCAGAGAGACATAACAGCAGGAGCGCAGGAAGAGGTAGGAAAAGAAAAGGGCGAGGAGGACCAGCTCTCCAGAGAGGAGCAACGAGGCCAAGGAAGGGAGAGGAGGAGAGCGCCTCAGAGACAGGAGAAAGATGGAGAGGAGCAGGAGGACCGGAAGTGTGGGGTGAGCCGCAGAAGACAGCGAGAGCACCAAACAGACCGCGTGCGAGAAGAGGGAGGGCAGTGAAGAGGGGGCAGGTGGCGGGGGGGGCGCGTACAGCGGCAGGGGCTCCAGCTCCTCCAGGGAACCTGGAAAATAGAACTCGGAGAGCTCGTCTGCCTCCCGCTCCCCACGGCGCTCCAGGGAGCCGGGAACATGCTCCGAGGCACAGCCGTCTGCCACTCCCCTGCCCTCTTGCCCGTCCTCCTCATTTTCGGCCTCGGTGTCTGTTGCGCTCCCCTCGTTGTCCACCTCCCACTCGGCTCCCTCGAGCGAGCCGGCTTCCCTATCCCCTTCTGACCACGTCCTCTCAGGCTGTGCCTTGCCCTCCTCGTCATGTCCACTGCTGTCCCTCTTTGGGGCCTCCATTTCGCTCTCGTCTCCACCCACCCCTTCCTCCTGGACCCTGCTCTCGTCTTCCTCGCTTTGGCTAGTCAGGCTCCCTACCTGTCCTCCTTCAGAGGCACTCCCCGTGAACGCAGTACTCGGAGCTTCAAGGCTGCCCATGTCCTCGGACTTCACTTCACCTTCCTGCCCGGTCTCCTCCACCTCCTCCTCCGTCTCCCCCTGGTCCTGGTCCTCCCCGCCCTCCCCAGCGCCCCCCTCCGCACTCACTTTGAGGCTCTTGGGCTGCTGCCGCACCTCGGCGGCGTGCTTCTGCCGCAGCTCCTGCTCGCGCCGCTTGTTGTACTCCAGCTGGTTGGCCAGCTCGGTCTGGTGCTGCGTGCGAATCAGCTCGGCCCGCGTCCGCTGCACCAGGCCCAGCTGCCGGAACTCCAGCTCCTGAGTGGACTCGTGGTGCCGCAGCAGCTGGGCGCACTCCAGGTCCTTCTGGGTCTGCTTCTTATTTAGGTCCTGTAAAAGGAAGCCCAGGGAGAGGAACGTGAGGTGCGGGGGCAGGTGGTGAGTTGGCCTAGTCCCATCTGACCCAGGAAGGGGGTGACTCCAGAACCGGAGCACGCAGCTCAGCGACAGTTACGTGCTGCACGGGAGAGCACGTCTTACGGTGAGGGACGCCGAACTAATTCCGTGACGTTGAATCTATAACAGGGGTTCTCAAAGTCAAAAAACCACAAGTTAATTCGGAGCCAGCTGATAATGCACCTTATGAATCAATATGGTTAACAGAATAAGGCTTAACGTGGTTCGAAGTACAACAATATAGAATCACCAAAACATAACTCATCACAGTCCCTCCCCCCACAATGAAGTATTCGATGAGCGTTAAAGTTCCCATTTTTGTTGTATATAGATATCTATACTGAAGGTGTCAACTATATTAACATTTAAGTTCATGAAATGCTATTTTATTATTGAAAATTGTTCCGGGCCTCTAACTTTGAACAATAATCTGATATGGACTTTTAATCAAATAAATGGTCTATAATATCTATAATATAAATGGTCTGTAATTTTCTCATTGGATTTATTTTCAACATCCGAGTCAAATGGTTAAAATTCACCGTAGCATAATCCAATGTTTTTAGCTGTACGGTAAGATACCTATATATTGTGCTTTATGCTGGGAGGTCAGTAATTAATTATCATATTTATGTATTTTCATCTACCAAGGATATCTATTCTGCTGACAGGAAGTGTGTATTCTGCTCACACTTTCTTCAGAACTCTGAGATGTTACACATTATATGGCAGAACCCAAGACAGCCCAGGCTCCAGGTGGCGCTGTACCTCTCTGAGCAGGTCCTGCTCCAGATTGTGCTTGGCCAGCAGCATCTTCCTTTTGTACTGCCTGCACTGCAGCTCGTAATACTGCCTCTGCCTGCGCAGCAGCCCTGCCTCCTCTTCCGCCTGCTGCTGTTGTAGACACTCCTTCTGTCGCACCAGCCATTCCTGCTTCTCTCGCTTTGGCGTTGACTGGTTCTCGTTCAGCTCCTGCAGAAGGCAGCGAGTGCGGGTCGTGCTGGAGATGGGGGCATAGCCCACAGAGCCACCCCATGCAGAGGGCCACCCACTTGACCGCCCGCTCACACTAATGCTAATGCTTCCAGCAGACCCTGCCGTGAATGAATGCACACACACACGCAGTCTCTCTCTCACACACCTCTTTCAGCTGCTCCTTGCGTTGGCGGTACTGGCGCTTCTGGGACTCCAGCAGGCTGGCCAGCTCCTTCTTCTGCTGGTTCAGGATGTGCTGTTGGAACTTCTTTTCCTCCGCCGACGCCGCCTTGGTCTGTGGAGACAAACAGGGCCGTGCTGTAGGAGGTGTTCTGGGTGGCCTTCCTGACGGCCTTCATCGGGGGCTCTTCCACTACGGTCATGGTGTGAACACAGTGCCCCCCTGCTACCCTTTCGAATACAGTGTTCCCTCAGAATCCCTTCAGCCTATAGATAGACCATCCCTCACCGCACCTCTGGCACTCCTACCCTCTACAAAAACCCTTCTGATTCCGTTAATCTCCCCATCATCCATCATTTAAACCCATGCCTTCCTTAAGCGTTTCCTACATTTCCCAAAATGATCAATGATCAACAGGTACCACACCAGACTCTGCACATTTGGACGCCTTCCTACCTCTTTCTCCAGGATGACCAGGTGCTTCTTGCCCAGCTTGTCTGCCTCTCCTCCGAAGGTGTTCCTCTGGGTCTCCAGCTCCTTGTCCAGCCGCAGCTGGTGCTCGTCCATCTCGGCCTTCAGCTTGTTCTCCAGCGCCATCAGTTGCTTCTGGTGCTGCCGCCGCATGCGCTTGTATCCCGACATTTGCTCCCGCAGTGCTGAGCCCTGCTCGTGCTCCTGGATCTGCCGTGTCACCTGCAGAAGGGGCAGGTATTTGCTACAGACTTCAGCGAGAAACGAGGAGAGCTTTAAAGAGGCAACCTTCAGCTGCCATAGATGCACGTTACAGTTGTCACAGAGTTGAGATATTGAAAACAAATGACTTCATTTTTATACAATGAGCAGCTAAACTCAGGACATGATTTAAGCAGTGGCCATGTTCCCCCCCCCCCCGGCACCCCTCATGAAAAAAATAAAATAAGAAATATGGAGCATTTAATTATGCAAACCAGAGCTGCCCAACCCGTCGCCTAGTCGATCGTGGTGTGTCTCCAACTCGATCGCAAGATGATTAATGGATGATGCTTTATTTCACCATCAGCCAAGTATACTGTGGGGGTCACCCCCCCCCCCCCCCGACACAGTGCAGTGTGGTCACCCCGTTACATAAGACTGGCCCCTGATGGCCACCACAACTGAAATTTTCTGAGGCCGCCACTGGCTGAACTATTCCCTGTCCATCTATTGTGATGGACAGACACTTTCTAATGCAACTTCTCTCAAGTTTCCTGTCACAAGTCCAGTTACCTAACCAGCCTGCCACCTACTGCCCCCTTAGGCAGGACAAATGATTTCAAACGATCACAAAATGAAAACATATCACAATCGTTTAGGAACAGACAGTCTTGGAATGCCTTATTATATTTATATAATATCATTCAGATCAGAAACTTGGCAAGATGAAGATGTTACTGTCCAAATACATTTCTCTTCTCACCCAATGCAATTAGCACAGAAGAACTTGATGTGCAGTTTCCAGCAAACACGGTCAGCTTGCAGTCCAGGCTTATTTCTGAGCTGAAGTGAGTCAGCCATGGGCAAGTGATAAATGCTAACCCTTCACATCTTAGAGTCTGTCTAGACAAAGCCGTTACTGCTGTGGCCTTCCGGGGGGAAGGTGATTCATCTACCTGTGCAATGGCGACGAGTAGCCAATGTCACAATGAGCCAACTGAACCTTTACCAGCAATTGCCTCAACTCAATAATAGCCGTAATACTTGTAGGCTCTCTTATAATCACCGATCTCCACTGATCCAAGCTTTTCAGCACTGAAAAAATGCTTAACACACTCAACCATGCAAAACAGTTTCCCCCCAGTATACACTCAGCCTCATCCAGCCTGTGCACATTGACAGCCACTTGTCGGGGCATACCAGTGAGGCTGTGCGAATGGTGGCAAAGTGGTCCCGGTTGCGGTAATAGGCTCGCCGGCGCGCTCCGGAGGATGCTGGCTGCTGTGCATCCATCTCTGGCTGGTACGGGTCATCGTAGATGTTTTCGTGACCCTGGGAGCAAAGCGCGACAACAGTGAAGCACCTACAGTCTGAACTAACATAGAAACATTTGTAAGAACAACTAAAGCACTTCAATGGGCCATTGGAACTTGACGTATTGCTATGAAATCCACCTAAATGTGGGTACAGGCTCTTCTCTGGGCAAGATCAGTGAGCCACAAGGACAATAATTCTACCTTGTAAATATTATCTTTTATGTGCTTTAATTTTGAACGAGGCACACAATTCACTTAAAGGCAGACAATTCATTTAAAGGCAGACAATTCACTTAAAAAGAATTACTGAGGCCCGGTCTGCATCAAATGGAGGCAGGAAATTCTAATAAAAAGAGTGACTGGGAAGTGTGTCTAGAGCAGTGTTTCCCAATCCAGTGCTTGGGGACACACAGTCTGTTCATGTTTTTGGTCTCTCCAAGCTTTCTGCCATACAGCCCATAATTTGGTCCCAGAAGAAAAACGTGGACCGTCTGGGTCCCCAGGGGCTGCATTGCGAAACACCGGTCTAGAGTGATGTCACACCTTGTTTCCCATAGACTGACCTCAGATTGTACCTGAGAACTAGTCAAACTAGTTCTGCATCGTACTTCCTGCTAAATGCACTTCGTGACTGCCATGTGCTTTCAGACAGGCCGTGAATGTAGAAGGGCACCAGCGTGTTGTCTCACTGACCGGGGGCCGGTGGATGACGGAGCTGTTGGAGGTGACGGTGTGCTCGCCCTCCTGCATCATGGCCATCTCGCCGCTGTCGTCGGAGCCGTCCGCCAGGCTGTTCACTGAGCTGCTCTGGGAGCTCGCGCTGATGGACATGGACGGCACCGAGTGCGAGCTCTCCATGCTGTTGATGGTGCCCGTCCGCAGCAGGTATGGCTCCGCCTCCTGGGGGGGGACACAGACACGGGGGAGGGACGGTCAGACGTGGAAACGTGCTCCCGCACGCCGTCGAAAGAGGACGACCTCGCTGCGTACCTCCTCCTCCTCGCCTCCCTCCGGCGCTGGCCCATTGGGCGTCTCCTGGAACAGAATTTTCTTCATCTTCCGGTACTGCAGGTTGTCCAGCTCACGTACGGCATCCTTTGTGCGCGCGATCAAGTCCAATACGACTGAGAGGGGACGCTCTCTGCACAGGAATCGATGCTGGAAGTTAAAACAAAGAAATTAAGTTTCCATTCTCTACGGGACACAAATTTATGGAGAATGACAGAGACAGACGGGTAGAGGGAGAGAGACAGATGAACAGTGAGAGAAGCAGACAGAGAGAGAGACGCACCTTGAGCAGAACATCAGAGGTAGGTCTGTCTTGGGGAATCTTCTGCAGACAGGAGTCTACAAAGTTTCTGAAGTAGTCAGACCTGAGCAGCAGAGGAAGATGTACAGTGGAGACACGGGCAGCCGAGAATCGGGACGCCACCCGATGGGAAGCGACATGCTCACCAGTGGTTGGACTGCAGCACGGGGCTTTCGTTCTGTGCAATGTGGTACAAGGCACTCATGGCATTCATGTTGAACAGGGGGGGCTTCCTCTCCGCTGGCAAAAGAGCATGTAGTCAGACAGGGAGAGAGGAGAGAGAGGGGGAGCATGCCACAGCCGGGGGACAGAGACAGGGGGACAGAGACAGGGGGAATGCCATACGCCCTCTTACCCAGCTCAATGCAGGTGATTCCCAGCGACCAGACATCCACCTTTCCATCATACTGCCCTTCATCCATGGCCAGGATCACCTCCGGAGCCATCCTGGGTCAGGGGGAGGAGTCAGAATGCGCATACACATAAACACACGCAAACAGACACACAGACAGACACTCTGCCACCCTGAAGAATTAGTAGGGTATCAATCTGTAAATTAATAACTTGTTCAAGGCCACCAAGCTGCCCAGATGCTGAAGGCATAATCAGATTTTGTTCAGAACACCTCATATGGCACAACACAGCTCGGACACAATGTCACTCCAACTGCCAGAGGCCACGCCCACCGGCCAGGAAGGGGATACTCACCAGTAGGGGGTGCCAACAAATGAGTTGGCAGGTGCAACAATGGAGGCGGAGCCAAAATCCCCTAGCTTCACCTGACCAGGTTCTGTCAGCAAGATATTGCCTGCTTTCACATCCCTGGGGGGGGGGGGGGTGGTGGTGGTTAGGCTTAGGGTTACTTCATCAAAGTTTGACATTCAACTGCAGGGTGCCCATGAAGATGGCTCACCTGTGAATCATATTGTGCGAGTGCAGATATGCCAGGCCCTGCAGTGCACCATGGGTAATAGCAGCGATTTCCACTTCCTGTAGAGGCTTCTTGTGAACTGTGTGGAATTTGAAAAACATGTGTCCAACGTTGGCCAAAGAGAAAGGTGGCAAACAACCAAGAGAAGCAACTCAGAAAGAACTTCACCTTCGAGGAGGTCAGACGCAGAGCCCAGGCAGTACTCCATCACCAGCTGGTGTGGGGAGAGAGCAAGTTAGACTACTCGCACGCACACATGCGCACGGCAGGAGGCGTGGGACTCACCCAGGCCGTGTGCTCCCTCAGGTAGCACCCCCTGTACTCTATGGTATTGGGATGACGCAGCTTCTGCAGGAACTTCACCTCTTTGATTATGTCCTGCCATTTCTATGGAGACAGAAAGGTTTCAAAAAGTGCCAGTGGCAGCACGGAGATTCCCAGCCTGCGGGGGGGCGCATGCTCACCTCGGTGGACTGCTTTCCGCTATATGACATCTTCTTGATGGCAACCACCTCATTGTTCCGGATGTCTCGGGCCTGTGAGAAAGCAAGAAATGACAGCCACATTCACGGATCAGCAGACTGACTTTTCCACATGCAGGGTCACATAAAGAGTAGGAGCCCCCTCCCCGCAGACCCCCACAGGCCTTACAAAGTAGACGGCCCCAAAGCTGCCGTGCCCAATCTCCCGCAGGTCAACGAAGAGCTTCTCTGGGTCATCCCTGTAGAAAAGCTCAGCCACCTCTGGGTCCTTCAGGCTCCCGGTGCGGGCGCTGGACGGCATGGCTGGATCCTGTGGTAATGGGGTCAACTGTCACCATGGTGATAGCTGCTAAGGCCGGCTTTCTGTGCCTGCAAAAGCTCCAATCGTGTTTTGCGGGTTCGCTAGCTTTGCCTTTAAGCTAACACACACCAGCGTCACTGTGCCCCCGGTCAAGTGTCATGTGCTGCGACAAGCCCTTGGAGTGCCATCACTGTCAAGAATCTCATCCCTGCCAGATTGAGCTGAGGTGTCCCTGATTCCCCGGTGCTCACAGCACTGCGCCACCCAATAGAGAAAACTATGCAGAGGTGCATTCAGTCAAGGCATGTATACACCAAGTAGGGAGATGCATGCGTCTGCAGGGATTTTTACATACAATAAAAAAAGCTCACTAGGGTCATTACTGCACTTCATAAAAATTCCCCGCTGACCATCACAGTAGAGTGGCTTCCTGCTGAACAGTACAGGCTGGCATTACATAAAATGTGAGATGTCCATCTCAGCAAACACAGAGAAGTGCTTAAAAGCTGGAGTATTTACCAACGCAGAAACACATGCCTGCAGTGAGAGCCAGAGATATAATAGACACCTGAATAGTCAGAGAGGCGTCCCAATAACCGCAGAATTCAACACTCATAACTGACAGTGAATGCCCTTCGCAGAATCTGAGGAGGACATAACTGGAACGACACAATAAAAGATAAAGCATTTAATATTACACAACATGCAGAAAAACTCATGTGAAAAGTCACGCTGCTGTCTCGCACACATTTATAGACCTGGGCCACCTGCAGCTCTGAGCAAAGAAACGTCAAACAGCAACATATATAACATTCCTGTCATTCCATCTGCATGGGAAAAATGACAATCCTGATAACTGCAGCTAAACTGCATGTTCTAAACATTCCTAAGCCGTGATATTTAAAGTAAAAGACCCCCCCACCCTTTCCCATGAGCCCTGGGTGCTGGGTCCCCCCACCCCCACTGAATCCAGCTCCTCTGCAGTCAGTTATGAATTCAAAATGAGCCCAGGATGCAGTAAAAATAAAGAACATGATTACAAAATGACGGTATTTGTTGCAATCTAAAATGTTAACATCGGGCCACTAAGGCATCACTGAACATTCCAACTAAAACAAACTTAAAATGTCCTAAAGCATTTCCACTGAGAAGAAAAACGTGAATGAAAATAAATTCAGCTAAAAGCTTTAAAAGTTCAACGCTGACAGACTTCTTTAATTTAAGTCAAGTAAATTAAATTTTGCATTTCATAAAAATTCAATGTTTCTCTTTTACTCCTGTGATGAGGACAAAGACTCTCCTGTCCTAATGGTGCAGACATCGAGATGGTCCCAACCTAAATCTGCCTAGAGGAACTCCTGGACAACAACTGGGGTGAGACACTCTGGAGAGGAAGGAAGAGAGCTACAGTAGGAGGCTCAGGTCCTTTAGTGCACTTGGCAGGAGCAGACTGCCATCTTGAGCTGCAGCATGAAGCTCGGAGACACCAGCAGACTGAAGAAACTCCTCGAGAAGATCAGCTCAGTGCTGGAGGGTCATCTCTGACCCACCGGAGGAGGTGGCAGAGGGAAGAATTCTGGTCAAGCTCTCGGCCATGGTGAGTGACACCCCACTCCATGAAATAGATCTGGCACAGAGGAGTGTCTGCAGAGGAGGACTCCTTGTTTCGAAGTGTGTGAAGGAACATTAGGTTAAGAGTCCTAATATTTTTGTGGGGGCTGCATTCTGGCTGCCATCAGGGCTGCCCAAGGCTGTGCCTGCCGAATATTAGGGTTCATTTAACACTCCAGTATTTCTTACAGTTTTAACTTTAACCACATTATTCATTTATATACATCCGATTTATTTCACCTGCACATTTTGCCCACTCACGGTCACACAAATACTGTTTTTTTTAGTGTTTATTCTGCTTCCTTTGCTTATCCTGCCACAATCTGGGCTGCTATAATATCTTTTAATAAAAAGCTCATTCTCATCTTGCTCATTTCAGGATCTCCGCTAAATATCAATCAGACACAGGCGAGATGGCGCCATCCACAGCCTCGTCTGTGACCCTGATGATGAGGACCATCACCAAAGGCTCCCTTCACGGGAGCGAAACAAAGACAGCAGATCGCGCCCTCGGGCCAAGAGGGGGCGCCGACGGGACCCCCACGGCAGAGGATAAGCAGCACCAGCAACGGAGCAAACAGGCTGACGATGCGCTGTGACAAGCGTGAGATCAAGGGAAATCGGAACACGTTCCCACCAAACATCAAGTGTAATAACAAACACCTTAAGAGCTACAAGGAAAGCAGCAACTTAAAATGCTGCCCCATAATGTGTCAGCGATGGCAGCAAACCTGAATATCACCAAAGATTAAAATCTGAGTATAAACATCCCTGCTACAGTGATACGAAAATGATAAAATACAGCTGATCAGTCATACAAGCGTAAGACACAGAAGAAAGGAGCGATCCTGTCTGACAAGGCGGACAGAGGTCTGCCCTGACACATCACCGCCCTGACAGCGAGAATAAAGGGAAGACCGGGTGGATGAGACAGGTTATACTAGACCGTGGAACCGATACGGACACGGCTATGATTTACCAACCGTGCGGGTCCCTCCCTTACGGAAGGTATCTAGCTTAATCAGCTATCCAGCGCAGTTTACCGGGGTATATATAATCCGGCTGGGCCGGGCCGTTTGTTCAAAAGAGCGCCGGGTTCCGCTAACCTGACGACAGATGAGGCGCAGAGCGGCACTCGCCGGAGAGCGCGCGGGCCGGCGGGTCGTTTCGCCGCTTTAACGGCCGCTTCAACGGCCGCTTCGCAGGCCGCGAGGCCGGCCGAACGGGCGAACGGGCGCGCGCCGCTTTTCCCGCGAGAGGCAATGAGGAAACTCACCGTGGCTGGCAGCTCTCCCACACCCCGACGACACGTCCCGTCCGCCTGGCTTTACGTTGCCGCCACTCGTCGCTTGCACACGTCGCTTCTCAGTGTGGCCTCGCCATGTCAGCCGCCGCTCCGCTACTCGCTTTCCTGTTCCCGATTTGATTCTCTCGGTCCGGCAGCTCCGATCGCTACCCGGGGCTAGCTGGCTAACTATTAGTTTTCTGTTCTAAAGCAGGGCGCGGCCGGTGTTCCTCCTTACCCGCTCGCTTTTTTCATACTTTAATCATCACACCAGCATTTCAACACATTATTACAACTATTTTGGCAGCTGAATTTCGCCTATTTCATTGTGTGCCTTTCTGTCTCACCCTTTTTTTGTTCAGAAATGTAAAATGGCTACATGGGGCGGGAGCCGGCCGGAAACCGGAAGTGAAGCCCATGGCCATAAAAGATGTGTTTCCTGTAAGGTGAAAAACCCAAGATTTCGCCATCTTGATAAGGTCTAGGATGAAAAAAAGTTTGATTGGGGATTTAGTCTGAAGGTGAAAGATTTAAAAAATATTAATTAGCCGAATAGCTTTCTGATAATGATACGTTATTGATAAAAATGATAAGACTATTGTACATTACCGGACATTATCGTTTACTCCTAAATG
>JABFEB020000092.1:32260199-32288026 GCA_019775895.2 Stomatorhinus ivindoensis
CAAACAATGTTGTAAACAATACAGGGAGGGTTTAAAAACGTCCAAATACACGTTAAATAACTAAATAAATATGGAGTTCCTACTTCGTGGAAATTCAGTTATCGCGGTCGGCCTTGGAACCTATCTCCCGCGATAAGTGAGGGATTACTGTAGTCAATTTGGCTTGGAAAAAAAACACATCACCAGCTCTTTAATAATGTTTAGCAAAGGTTGCTAGTCAATCAGAACCAAAGCATAGAAGAGCTTCTTTCCGACAGCTGTTACAATGCTTAACCAGCTTTCCAAAAGAGGGATTCATTACCACAACATGTAATCCATACAAAACTGCACAACAACACTAGAAAGATTTGGCGCCTTCCATTTGCCTTCGGATCCGAGTTTCGGTTACTGAGATTACGTCACATCCGTAATCCTCACATCAATCACGTCACATCAATTTATCTTTTTTCACTTACAATTAGCCCTGACTAACTTAAATCCAACAAATAATCTGACTAATCATGAAATCCAATTCTAGCCCAGTTAATTGTTATCAGTTGATACATTATGCATGGTGCTTTACGTATAAATCTCCGTAGCAACACGTCCACAGATAAGTTGGACGGTATAGTGTGTGCGACCAATTTAATGAGCCACAAATGAGAAGTAGTGCTTAAACAGTATAAAACAACTTTCACTTCTGTTGATAAACTCGGATCCTCTGTGCTGCTCCGGAATGTCCGTGAAACGGGAGAACGCATGTTGTCACTTCCGGCTTCGAAACTCAGAATCCGAGTCAATTTACCCAAATGTTAACACCTCTCTATCTGCACAGTTATTCTGCAACATTAGGAACTAGTGAGCACTAAACATAAATACCTCTCTGTATTTTGAGCTTTATTCATATAGTAGAAATATGACATGTAAGCAATGTCGAGTGAGTGAAAACATCTCAGTGCCAGAAAACAAAATTTAATCATTGTGCATATAATGTGCATATAACACTTTGATTACAAGATCATGTCTTCCTCATATAAAAAGCATAACCGCTATACAGTAGTACCTCAGAACTCAAACTTAACCCATTTAGAACTACGGAGGAACTAAAAAGTTCGAGTTCTAATCAAATTTTCCCCACAATAAATAATGGAAAACCAATTGGTTCCCGGCTCCAAAAAATTACATCAAAATGTTTTTTTCTAAACACAAAATGAACCAGATAAAACAAGAGCATACACTAAACTTCTCACAACAAAAAAGAGCATGTACTAAAAATATCTAAGCACATTTATCAAAACAGTAATTTTTAAAGTAAGAAAATAAATGTATCCAAACAATGTGTCCTGCCCCGATTGTACACTCCTTCTATGTGCCACGCCCCCTCCTTAACCCCATGTGATCAGCTGTTCTAGTTGTTATTAGCTCTCTGTATTCGTCCACGTTTCAGTTTGTTTCCCCAGTCCGGCTATTGTATTGTCCTGTATTGTTTTGCCTGCCTTACCTGTAATTAAACCCCATATTCCCTGATACCCTGACATCTGCGCCTTTGTCTCCATTCCGTCCCCGCTGGGCACAACAATAATATTATGATTAAATGTATTAATGGTTTGTTATTAATATTAAAATAATAAATCTTTATTTTAAAATGTATTTTATTGTATACTAATAATTACTGTTACTGTCTATCATTGTCTAAATGCATTTTTACTGTCTAAATATATGTATTCAGCTAGTGTAAACATGCACAATGCTATCACAGTGAATGTGAAGTTGAAAATGAAGCGTTACCCTTTGTTTCTGTTGAGAGAATGACTCACTTCCCTGCGCTTCATTTTAAGTATCTTAGGTCGGCGTTCATGGTTTAACTTCTGAGATTAAGATCGAGTTCTAGATATTTTTTTTTTTAACTGGTTGGTTTGACGTTTAAGAAATTCGAGTTATGAGTTAGAGAACTCAGGTACTACTGTATATGCATTATGCATGCAACAAAATTAATTGGGAGAAGCTAAATGCTGTCTCCCCTACCCCCTCCATACTTGCTGTTCTGACATTACATTCTGAAGTTGAAAGTATGACACATATTTACAAAAATAAAGGCTTTATCTTCAAGAATGCCTCATATACCAAATGAATGCAAATGTATACACTCAGACACTGCGCAGATGTATTTTGTATGTTTTACAGATTACAGATTATTTTGTGTTTTGTATTACTTTGCATTGTCTACTAAGTTTATCCGAATTTGTACTTGGTCATTTTAGGAGATTCAGGAAAAATATGCACACAATTCTTCATTTGGATACATTGATACCTCAAAAAACATAACTCAAATTTAGCCTGAGGTGTTAGTAAAAAAAATGCACATTTGCTTTAGAGAAGAATATAAAAGCTTTGCTGAGAAATGAGTCTTTGGAGTTAAGCTCACATCTTCCATCTCTGCAAAATAAACCCTTTTGTAGTTCCTCTGACAACTATCCAATTATTGCAATGCACTCAAGAACATATATAAATCACTGTCCAAGCCAATTTCATTATGTTTCTCCTTGTTTCGTCACACAGCAGCCTGTTTCTCATGTCACAGACAACGTGGGCTAAGGTAGTGTTTCGGTGCAACTTCAGGATAAAGAGAGATTTATTCATAATCCAGGTGATCAACAAACTACCACATTTCAATTTCACTGCTCCCAATCTCCATACTGAAGCAGCTTTTCCCCACTTTCTGATTTTTGAAAACACCCTTGCCCAAAATGACATAACCCCCCTCAGCAGCAGATATATTTTAATGCCGCAGAATCCGGAGCACAGATTTTTAACCTGAGGGTTTCTAGTTTAAGGTCCTGAACTGGGCCAACCTGTGAACAAGGCACTTAATCTTAGCTGTTTCAGCCAAATACCCAGCAGTGTCAAATAAGTCATTTTAAGTGAGATGATCACATCATATTGTCATAACCTTTGTTAGGTTATCATAACATAATTGAGACATGACACATGAAGGTTGTTCACAATGTTACAGCTTCAAATGCAAGAATTTTTAAATCATACCCACCAGAACAAAGACTGTGAAAATATGTGTATATATCAAGCTAATATTTTATAGATTTTAAAAATAAAAATTAACAGCATTAGACATTACATGGTAGTTTAAAGGGAATTTCATAATTTTATCACAACCCAAAGGTTAAAATTCAGCATGTAGTCACTAGTATTATTCAACTTCCATCTCCTCAACCTTTGTAATACTGAACTGAAGTGTATATTGGGTTCTTATCTAACCTACCTCTTAAACATGCTTCACTCGATAACCAGTCCAGTGCTGAACAATTAAAGTATCATTAAACCAAAGTTATCATGTGACACTACTGAAAAGCAAATGCACATAGGAACTGCTCGATAAGCCTTGTAGCAGAATCGGTACAATATTAGAATTGAGTGTGGTATACTCAGAAGTGAATCTTCTGTGATTCACACATCTGAATGACTGCTGCTGCACCTGCATAATTTGCCAGAAATGCTGTGTGCTTAGCAAATGATCAAATGCAGCAGTACATGTTGTCCTGCTGGATTTTGAACTTACATTTTTAAGTTTTCGTAATTGCATAGTATAACAGCATATTTTTTTCAGATAAAGGAATTTAGCTTGATTTCCCATTTTTAAATGTTTATTGTTTAAAACTCACATCAGTCCCTAAAAGTCCAATCCAAATAATATTTTAAAAGCACAGAAGCAAAGTTCATAAACAAACAAACAAACAAATACATAGTCATGTTTTTTTTTTAGTATAAAAATTTATGTTTGTCCCTTGCCAAAGACCTTTAGTGATATATGAACTATATTCTGAGATATACACTTCATTACATACAACATGTGCACAAACACATCATGAATTCCAGGAGAGACTGACATTAGCAGGGAGGCAATGAGAAGAGGATAAGCTGTACAATTCCACCCTGTGAAACCAACACAGCATGTATTAAGTGATATACACCATGTAAATAAAGCTCACGGTTATGCAATGACATCTTCAGTGTTCATGGAGAGCATGTCAGGGTTCTTAAAAACAATACTTGCTTGACATAAATAGACATAAAATATTTATGAACCAATTAAGTATATATGCATTTTACATTCAGTCTACAATTGCAGATGCACACAGGACAGGACGAAGATAAAGCAGAAAAACAGGTGGAAAATAGTGGGAAATAATGTTTGTTACATGCCAAGAGTAAAAACATGTATGGAAAATACGAATACGGTCTAGCCAAACCACTGCTTAGGCAGCTGTCACCAAATCAAGAGATTACATAAAAAGATCAAAGGGGAAATGCATTGGTCTTTCGTAGATCTACATCTATGAGTGACTTCGTATAGTTTGTGCCTTTGCTCATAAGAAATAATTCATATTTAAATGACTATTAATTTAAACCGTGTGACAATTTGCGTGAAGGTCTCAGAATTAATAACATCAATAACGAATTCGACAGAGAACAAATTAACTAAACACTGCCGCTGCGTCCCATAAAACCGGCATATAAATACATCCAAAGCCAAGGGAACGGTTGGTAAAGTGAGATTACAGATAAGCAGGTGAGGAAAATGAAATATAACAGAAAATTGATAATCATGCACACAAAACAGCAGTCTTAGATTTAGTTTAATCAAAACCATACTGACAGGTGGATGTACTTAAAAATTACGGCGGTGTCAGCGTAGACACACAAGTACAGATAAATCCTCAAATTAAATACACATTTGCAAGTTTGCTGCATCCAAAGGCATAGAGGAAAAAATAAAACGATTAACTGCTGCGTGCATTTTTAATCCGTTAGTCAGAACCAGTCAGATTAACCTGGTTATAAGTACAACTTGTTTGCACCAGATTCTACTAATCAATCGAATTAATAGACAAATTGTATATGAATAAAGCATAGAGGAAACAAAATGTCTGAAGTTTTCTACATTTTTATAAGACATCTCAAAAATGGCTAAGACTGTTACAGCAGCAGATAGCGAAGAGCAAGGAAATTTACATGCGGGTAATACAGGATACAAGCAACCAAAGCATTCATACATAACTTGACAAAAATGAAAAAATTCTATTACAGTAGGGAAGAACTTATTAAAATACTGAGAATTTAACTATCAAGCCACAACAATGTCTGTCAGTCAATCAAACAGACGTCTGAATTAGCTAGCTAGCTATAGTTCACTAATATATAAGCACTACATAGAAGATATATAGTGACTTGATATAACGGGTTCAAAGCACATACAAATGATCTTACCGCGGCTTACTGTGATCCTGGCTAGCTGAACAGCTAGCCCCCAAAAAATCCTTTGCCCTCTCCACTTTTTCCACCCGTTACAACACAAATTGCACTCAATCTGTACGATCCATTTTCTTTACTGTAAGCTCCCCTTCTGTTTCTCTTCCTCTTCTCTCCTAATAAATGCTTTCGATCTGCCTCCTAAACTGTATGTGTAGCTGACTGCCTAACGGTTTTCTGCTTCAACGCGGGGCGCGGCGGTTCTCCTCTTCCGCACCCCTTTCGTTCATATTTTGCCGTTACATTCGTATTTACCGTCTCATTTATTTGAAAGCTATTATTCCCCTGTTCTTCCTCATCCGTTTTTGTTCAGAAATTCAAGATGGCGACAGAGGTGGGATCGGGCCGGAAATAGGAAGTTAAAGTTAGGAAAAAAGACTCCTATTTCCGGTCACTTAAATTTCTCTAGGGAAAATAAATTCGTGTGCCATGATATGCCACAGCATGAATGCTTTGTGCTTTATATAAAGTACTCTTCTAGGAATGTAATAGATCTTACAGTGATTAATATCAAAAACAGTATCACCATTTAACAACTGCTATTTGTAAAATATAACATATTAGACAGATGTGGCATAAAACTTGAACTAGACAAATGAAACTGCACTTTTATGCTTACACAATAAAGAAGTTTAATCAATTTTATATATATAGCATGTGTTTATCTGTACAGGCGTTGCAAAATTTGTTTAATATGTTTGTAACCAAAAAAAAACCTAATAAAGGGAGTCTTGTTCCTGGCATCTTCTGCCACATATAGACTGAACAGCAACCAATCAGGATCACAGCAACGTTTTTTCTTTGCACACTAATAAGTCCACATCTGCAGTACATCCTACAGAGAGTACCAGAAGTGTGCTGCAAGCTAAAAATGTATCCCTTATTTAATTACATCTAGAACGCTCAGTTGTGTTTCCTCTTTTCAGTATATTTAGTTTGTACTTGCATACCTTTGTACAGTCACATGCAGTGTCAGGGGTGAAGGGGGAAAACGACAACATTATTACTTTTTTCATTCATCCATCTATTCAATCTCAAGCTAGATTCACATTGACCCATTTTCAGGAAGCAAAGGGCAAAAGATAGAATTTTTCTGCAGTAGAAGAGAATATCTATAAAATCCTGTGGCAGGTAGCCAGTAAGGACTAGGACAAGCTGAAAGTCTTGTGTGTGACCTCATTAAGCCAATTACAGAGGCTGGGCTGTGAGGACAAACATTTGCAGGTTGCTCTAATAAGACCAAATAGTTTCTACCTTAGTTTTTTTTTTATATTATTTTTAAATCTATTCCCAAATGTTCACTTTTTCAGGTTCACTTTTTGTAAACTAATAGATTTAAGCCAAAACATATTCCATGTCTCATCACTTCCATACAAGTGTAGTGTACTCTAACTGAAATACTAAAAATGAATTAAATCGTGAGTTATAAATTAGCTCCAGATCCTGGAGGCTTCCACAAAAGTAATTTGCACAAGTTTCTTTGAATACACCCTAGTTGTGATTCTATTATTGCTTTGAAGACTTTAATTAACTACGTACGTTATGTGGGGGAAAATGGGAACAGTCAAGAGGATTTTCCATAAGGCTAAACTTGGAATGGTAAACAAATCAGTTCCTTTTGAAAGCACACTAGTGTTTAAAGTATATAACCTAAAATGAGCAGTTCTGGTCATTCATTTTGGCTCTAGTAAGGTTTCTATTCTTGGTTTTCTAAAACTGGTGAGACTTTTCAGTTTAATATGATATCTGCCTAGATTTAAATTAAGTAAATAGCAAAAATATGATCACAACCAGACAAATGAACATAGGCATTATTAGTCATACAAAAGTGTCATGCAAACAGGATTTTATGATACAAAACGTATGTATCATAGATGACATTTTAACTCTTTCCTTTAGGGCCTATAGGAAGATACATTATATAGAAACATACTCAAATTTTATGTAAAAATTGAAAGTCATCACATAATTATATAGAAATGTGTTTGAAATCAGGGCCACTGTTGAGGGGGGTGGGTGGGGTGGGGGGAGCTCTGTCGTTAGGACGATTCCAAAGATTTTGGAGCATGATTGAATTGGTCTGGGTTATTGGGAGCCCACTATGATATTTTTTCATGAGGCCCAAAATTTTTAGTGGCACCCGTGTTTAAAACACATATTTGACAGGCATTTTATATTTTTATATATATATATATATATACACACACACACATATATATAAATATATATATATTGTCATGATCCGTCCGTCCGAGCCTCCTGTGTGCCATGCCCCCTTCGTTACCCCGTGTTCTACCCTAATGGAAACCACCTGTTGTCAATCGTGCTCATCTGTTTTGGTTTCGGTCTTGCCAGTCTCACGTATTTAGTCCACGTCTCAGTGAATGTTGTCAGATCTGTCATTGTGATGTCTCGTGGCGTTTACCCGCATGTTCTCCATAATAAACCCCGTTACCCTGGATTTGCCTGCCTTCGTCCTTTGCCTGCTCCACGCCGCCGACATCCAGGCACGCTTCCCCCATGAAACATGACAGAATGACCGATCTCGTCGAAAGAGATCGGCTCGGCTTGCTGCAACAGGTGACTCACCTGCTGCACGAGCCCGGGGTCGCCAAGGACCCCGGCGCTTACCGGATGGGCCAGAAGATTGAAATGCTCCTGTTCTGAGAATCGTCGTTCGGAGAGGCGTATCATCTCCGAACGGTAAGTGAGGAGCTAGAGAGGCTGCGACAGCGGCTTACCCGGGGCGGAGCCCAGCAAGCCCCGCTGCGCAATCAGCTAGAGGCTTGCGCGCCCCTTCCGATGCAAGCTGGAAAAAAGAAAAGGCGTAAAGGGAGGAAGTCGGAGGAGGACGGTCCTCTGACTATCCACGTCGGAAGGGTTCTTTTAGATCCGGCGCGGATCCCCGCAGAAGTGGAGGAGGGACTTCCCCCGCTTCTGAGCGTGCCTGCGACAGCACGGGGGTTCGCTCCGCCGACATTACCGGCAGCAAAGCCAGTCAGCCCGCCTGCGTCGGCTGCGAAGCCAGTCAGCCTGCCTGCGTCGGCTGGAAAGCCCCCCAGCCCCTGTCCAGCCATCCTGCCCATCGGACGAGTTACCTGCCAGGCAGAAGGGTGAGGGCATGCCTCCCCGATCAACGGCTGAGTCGCCTGCCTGCAGTACTGCCGAGCCGACGCCCGCATCGCCTGCAGCTACGCCCACAGAGCCGACGCCCACCTGCTCCGCTGCCACGGCCGCATTGCCGGCAGCCACGCCCGCTGCCACGGCCACCCCAGAGACTCCTGCCCCGGCCTCATCGCCGGCAGCCACGCCCGCCCCAGAGACTCCTGCCCCGGCCCCAGAGGCTCCTTCCCCGGCCCCAGAGACTCCTGCCCCAGAGACTCCACTGACTTTTGCCACCATGACTTCCGCCCCTGTGACTCCTGCCCCAGAGACCCCCATGCTTATTGCCCCCATGACATCCGCCCCTGTGACTCCAGTCCTGGACCCAAGCCCCGAGGAGGTCCCTGATGACATCCTCGCCTCCTCCTCCTTGGAGTAGGAGCTTGAGTGGGACCCCTCGGGGATATCCCTGCTGGGACCACCCCGAGCATGACCCGGACCACGCCGTAGGCTACCTCGCCTATCAGTGTACCACAAGGGGCGAGGGGACAGGCGTAGGGTCCAGGTCCCGCGCGCCCTTCCCCCTGGCTCACCCTCGGTTGCCCTGGCGAGGGCTCCGGGGCCTCCTTCATCGCCGGGGGCTCCGGCCCTTCGGTCGCCTGCGAGTCCCCCAGCGGTGTCCAGTCGCCCGTCCTCGGGCCGGCCGCCCTCGGTCCTGCGGTCGCCTTCGGGTGCCCCGAGGTCGGCTCCTCGGGCCCCTGTGGTCCCCCTCCTCCAACGCGTCGTTCGGCTGCGCCTTTGCCGGCTCGGCCTACGGCCTCGCCTGCCGTGTCTTCCCCTCCCTCCTTCCCTCCGTCGCTGTGCCCTTGGGTTTCCTCATCCCCTCCCCTGGATCCCCCTTCGGGTCCCTTCATCCCTCCGTCGTTTGTCCCTTGTCCCGTCTCCGTGTTCCCCTTGTGGTCCCCTCCCGCTCCCTGTGTCCTTCCGCCCGCGGCTCCTCCAGCCGCTGCCCGTCGCCCGGCTTGGGTCCCTCGGGCTCCCCCTGTTCCTCCGCCCTTTCCTGTGTGGCCCCCTGTCTCTGCTCCGCAGCCCTGTTCCTCCTGTCTCTGCTCCTTGCCCCCCAGTGGTTCCTCCCGTCACCCCTGGCCCTTTTGTCTCGCCTCCCTCTGTTCCGCCTCTGTCTCCCTTCCTTGTCTGCCTGTCCGCGTTCCCTGTCCTGTGTAGTCTACTGTCCTGGCTGATGCCTCTTTGTCAGTTTTGTCTTTCGGTCCTGTTCCCAGTCCCCCGTTAACCTTGTTTTGCTTTTGTTTTCCAGGTCCAGTCTGCCTCGTCTCGTCCATCCCTTCCCTGAGGCACGCCCGGAGTTCGCGCCTTAAGGGGGGGGGGTTCTGTCATGATCCGTCCGTCCGAGCTTCCTGTGTGCCACGCCCCCCTCATTACCCCGTGTTCTACCCTAATGGAAACCACCTGTTGTCAATCGTGCTCATCTGTTTTGGTTTCGGTCTTGCCAGTCTCACGTATTTATTCCGCGTCTCAATGAATGTTGTCAGATCTGTCATTGTGATGTCTCGTGGCGTTTACCCGTGTGTTCTCCATAATAAACCTGCTATATCCCCAAGTGATCGGACCTAGCGATGTCTATGGCTATCACTAAGGCACCGGAGTAGATCTTCATCCATATAATGTTTTTGTGAAGCATTAATAAGATCCATCAAATACTTTTTTACTTATCAATTTCACAAGATCAAATGTCTTTCACCATTCTCTTTGCTGACACTAAGCGGCATTGCTTCAATTTTGGGGCAATCTCTCTGAATGTAATCATTTTCATTTCATCTCCCATACTGTACATCTGCAATGTTTGAGAAAGATCCATCAGACATTCTTAAGTTATTGTCCTATCAAGCAAACCACCTGCCGCAGCAGTAGTGGATTGATACCAAAACCGTACCTATGTTTTCTCCATGCAGAGAATGCAACTATCAGTACTATGATAAACCCCATGATTTACTATTCTGTATTTGGAATCTAAGGGATTTTACACTAATGATCAATATACTCCAATATTCTAAATGTGTTTAATAAAAAATATGGATGTGACTGATAATTACAGATAAAGGTCTATGAGTGTCATAGGGCTCCTCCTCCCGCAGCCACTCTCTCCACGCCTCTCTGTTACACATGTCGCTTTTATCCGCCCTGACATTGGTCTGGTTTATGTAAAGAATATCTTCATAATAGCAGTCATTTTCTCGAGAAAGGAGGAGATATTCTGACAGAACGGTGGATCAAACCTGCATTTGACTAAATATACATACGCTTCAGAAAAAAGTAACATAGAGGCACAAAGTCAGTGTAACTCCATCAGCCATGAGTTTAAGGACAGCATGCATCTTCCTGCGAGGAGGGAAAAATATTGTAAGTTTTCTGTCTGTATGTGCATGAAACCCTTCTAGCGCCTTAATTTGAATGTTTTTGCTGAATGACAAAGAATGCATGAAGATTTTATTTTCTATTCATATGAGTAATACATTATGTACCTTCCAAAAAGCTTTCTTTTTACTTCTTTAAATGTTTTAAATAACGGAATGTAGGTGGTGCAGCTTTATTTCAGCCATGCAGCCAGGTATTCCACTCAGTTATAGGGCACTGTGCATTTTCAATAATTTTCATGAAATAGCCATTCATTCTGTGCAGATGTAAGCACTTCATTACGTGACTGTATAACATGTACCAAAATGATGGTACGCTTTCATGTTTTCATTTGTATACCCAGAATATATTTGTGTGTGTGTGTGTGTGTGTTCAGGAAAGAACACTGGCAGATGATGAAATAGAAGGTAAACTCCAATCCTTCAGTCTTTTTAGTTTTACTAACTGTCCTGACCATTCCACTGACATATAAATTTTGTGAGTAATGATCATTTACGATATGAATATCAAATATGATACATTTCTCCTGTTGTTCAAATTTCTGAAATATATATTAGAGGCAGTAGTCAGTGATAAATATTTTCCCCTGACTTTATAATGGGGAATCTGGAACATTCTAAGAAATTTTATATACTTCATACATTATAAAAAATATTTTACAATTACACGAGCATTAGTATTTCACAATTGGCTGGATGAAAGGAAAGCCTTTCTAAAGATAATCTCTTTAATGCTACTAAATTATATAAAACAGTGAAACAGATACACACATTATCATATGTCCTTATTGTCTCTGCAGCATTGATCAGTCAATATAACTTCATGTGCACACTCCCTGTCTTATCGTAGAATTACAAGAGGCATTCAATGAGTTTGACAAAGACAAGGACGGCCTAATCGGCTGCAAGGACCTTGGGAACTTAATGAGGATGATGGGCTACATGCCCACAGAGATGGAGCTGACTGAGCTGAGCCAGAAAATCAACATGAACTGTGAGTCTCACCACACAGCATCATCGCTTATGATGAGCTAGGATCTGCTTAGCAAGCTGGGTACAACACAGAACAAAATTATTTATTATTTGTAATGGCCAAAGAAGTCAAGTTCTAATTCACCTCTGATTTTTAAAGTAGCTGCAAGTAGTGATCGATCGATGTTACTCAGTATGGCTTGCTATGAGTAGGTGTTGTAGTGCTTGAGATACTAGGCTGAGTAAAATTGGGGGGTTGCATCTTTTAATTTCATGTGAGTTACGTCACTAAAAGTCTTACATCTGGAAGTATAAATACCTTTAGTGCATAGCTGTTGGGAGTATGAATGTCCTGGAACATAAACCTGTCAAATCAAAGAGATGAATAAGAATTTAATAAACACTAAAAAAGATGACAGACAGGTCTCTGTCCCAAAGAAGCACTGACAGGCTGTATATATATGTATACATCTACCCACCCTAAATGACTGCAGGTCATTGGTGATTAACTATTGACATATTAACTGTCGATCAATAACAAACTGCTTACAGAAGAGTGACAAGCTTGTCCCAGGACTTTGAAAACATCTCCACCTGCCCTCCTTTTTGCTATTCAAGACCAATGAATGTTTCTGCCATGCAAGACTGATGTTATATTTTAATCACCTCTTTATCTGTATGCCAGACAAGTCAAGAAGATTAGATGGAGTCACATCATATTCCTATGTTATGGTTTCCTTGGGCTTTGGGTTTGTCAAATGTGCTATTTAAATGTAACTTAAAAAAAAATATATATATTATTATAAACAAATAATACAGATAGAAATTGCAATTTTCGAAACTCAGCTGGTGTCCAGACTTGGAATGGTACAAATAGTGTTTTAATCAAATTAAAATGAAGTGCACTGAACACTAGCTGAATTTATTTATTTTCCATCATGTAAGACACCATTTTTAACCCCTACACGCCAGAGGAACCTGCAGCTAACTCCAATTCCCATCACTCTTCAGTGGGAGGAAAGGTGGATTTTGAAGAATTTGTGGATTTAATGGCCCCAAAACTCCTGGCAGAAACCGCTGGCATGATTGGACTAAATGAACTAAAGGATGCCTTCAAAGAAGTGAGAATAAGCACTGTGTAGCAGTCATATCTGCGAATGACTTACCCTAAGCACAGCATTCAATCAGAGAATAAGCTCTTACTTTTGCATTCTCTGCTTTAGCAGTCTCTCTCGCTCTTTTACATCCAATTAGCTGCATGGGCACTTACTAAAATGACTTCTACTTCATTTTCTTAAAAGTTTGATTTGGACGGAGATGGAAAGATAAGCATGGATGAAATGCGGAGCGCCATGAACAAACTACTGGGACAACACATGAGTCTCAGAGAGATTGACGCTGTGCTCAGAGAGGCTGACAACAATGGGGATGGCTCGGTGGATTTTGAGGGTAAGAATGAAAATTCTGCAACAATTAGCAACAAAGAAAGCAGATACTCTCATGCTGTGTTGAGCAGTGGTTCACAACTGGTTTAGCTGCAGAACCTACATTTTTCCTAGGTTAAAAGCTTTGACCCAAATTTATTTTTTTTTTAAACAAACTAATACCTCGTAAAATAGTGCATCAAAAATAGTGCAGTTACAGTAACATGGTGCCTTCATGCCTTAATCAGAAACGCATGTTCTTCAAATAGTCCAATATCAGAAAAAAATTCCTAAATATGTTTTAACCACACACTTGGTGACCCAGTTAAAATCCACTTTTGGGTCATGACCCACCACTAGAGAAACAGTTGTATTGAATATTTGAACTTGAAAAAAATTGAAAATGTATAGCCATTCAAAGATTACATTTGGATGCAATTTGTATAAAGAAAGAACAAAAAAGCAACAAGAAATAAATAGCGGCATTACCTCTTCATACAGCTCTTCATACAGCTCTTCATACAGCTCTTCATATAGATCTTCATACGGGGTATGCTGATATTTATTTCAACGGCATAGGTTTGGTTTCAACATTGCAAGTGACCAAACAGAGGTCCAACCCCCCCCCCCTCCCCCCAAACACACGTGGTCCACCCACATACTCAAACCTATACCCTTGGCTTAGTTGAAAATATAATGTACAGATCATCAGTAATACAGATGATCAATAATTAGGTTACCAAAAATTTGGTAATTCATTGCAATTTGACCCATACCAATTACGATCATTAATGAGGTTATTTTATTAATATAATAGAGAAACAAAACATTTTTCTATTAGTATGTCTGCATTTATGTTATTGCATTTCATAACAATTTCATATCAACCTATAAATTATGCTGATTTTTTTCCTTTTTTCTAAAGAATTTGTAAGAATGATGCCTTGCCAATAAAAGACAGAAGAATTAAAAATGTGGAATAAGAACAAAGGGAAAGAAGAATGTGTGAGGCCTGCCTAGTGTGTTCACCTGTAACACGTTAATTGGTAATTGCCTTGCCCTTATTGTCTTCATGTGTTTTTCTCTGTTGTTGTAGTGTAACTCTTGTATTGCACAATCAACCCCATTGACTTGCACCTGCATCCTATTTTCCATTGTTTCTTAAACCAAACTTTATCACTATAAAAATTAACACTGCTAAATATTAATTAAGTTTTACATCGATGAATGTATGTAGGTAGTTCCCCACTGAATAGTATAGTGGTGTGTCTTTCTTTAAAATCAGTCCATTGTGAATGTACAATGTTACGATAACCAATAAAGAAAATATTAAAACTTCTCTTTATTCAGTTCCTAGATTGATATTAATTGATGATAGTCTTGCCACCTTCCACAAGTTCTCATCCAGTATTGGGTCATGGTCAACTTGGATCCTATCACCTGGTACACCCTGGATGGGATATCTGTCCATTAAAGGCCACACACTCAATATAAGCAATTCAGAGACACGTCACCTAAAATGCACGTTTTCGGACTCAGGAAACAGGAGTAGCTTGAGGAATCAGATACAAATACAGAGGTGGGATTCAAACCCCCAGATTTACAGGTGTCTAGTCAATTCATATTTCATTTGACTAAATCAAAAATACAGTAAATAGTAAAAATAAAAGACATAATAATGCACCATAAAAACAAAAATAAATCTGATACAGAACTGGATTAAAATAGAAAAAAACAAATATAAAAAGTATATACATACATATTAATAGCATATAAATTAAAAGAGAGGGAAAAACAGATAAGATACATTGCTAATTTGGGACCCCTCAGAAAAAACATAAATATAGAGTTAGCAGATATAAGTAAACACCGGAGCATGTGAGCGGAGTGGAGCGGTGAGAATTTCCGCTCCTCGCTTACGAGGCTGTCGGCTCCGCCCGCTCCTCCGCTCTAATTCGCACTAAGCTGCTCCGCTCCACTAAAATTTCCTCATGCTCCAGTTTAAAAGAGGGACAAATAATTTGCATGCCCAACAAACGTCACCTTAAACCGAAGCCTTATATCATAAAGAAATATGAGCAATGGCAACATTGCCACTCAGCAAATATTTATTTTTAAGCAATATTTAGGCAACAGCGTACAAGTTTGGCAATGGCATTCCACACAAAAATAGGCTTAAAAATAAAGGAATCAGTGGGCTTAATAGCCTAAAGAATATACAGTCTTAAAAGCATCCACGTTTTAAATTCCTCATTTTTTTCTGTTGTTGCTGCTGCTGCGTCTCTCTATAAAATAAAATTTCACTGACAGCGTTACGTGAAATTGTCAATAAGGACATATGCCTGTTCGCGTAGCACACTCTCATGTTTCAGAGAAAAGTGATTCCAAAGTGAATCTTTACTCACTGAAACAGCTTTACCAGATTGTTGTTCTTGCTCTATATTATTGGCATCTATACGTTTGATAAGAATAGTACACTTGTATGATTAATCAGTTTCCTTCGTGAAATACTTTGCGAATCCCATCTCGGTCTTGATAATTGTACAGGTTAATTCTGGGTAGGTTTGGGCACGCCTCATAGTCGTAGTGTGAGCGGTATCGGAGCGAAATTGGAACGAGACAGAGCGACCGCTCCTGTCTTAATTAAAAAACAGCTCTGACAAAATACCGCCCTCTGCTCACGCTCCGCTCCACTCCGCTCACATGCTCTGTTAAACACATATTGGTATTATGTCAGTCTTTGAGTTCTTCCAAAGAACTGTATATATCTTAAAATGAAACACAATAATGTATAAATATCAATTCATCCATCCATCTATCTTCCAACTGCTTATCCTGTATTCTATTTTATATAAATAGAAACATAATGCTTTCACAGCCTTCTTTAAACTTACCCCTTTATTAAACTATTTGCAGTTTATTTAAACCAAACTCTTACACAAACATAAATAAAAGTCACTTTGGTAATCGATTTAGACACTAAATAAAACCAACAGGTGTCAATTTTCCCTGAAAATCAAAATAATTCCATTAATCCATATAATGGGAACTCTTTAGGAACAGATGGTGGGGAAGTATCTGTCCAGAATATCTCCAATTTGGGGATTAAATAGGTAAAGGCAAGAAAGAGGATATAAACTCCTGTAATCTGGATTTAATCACAACACTGCAGTGAATTTATGACGAAAGTCAGTGAAAAGGAGAGTGAGACAGAGAGCCTGCAATGCAGTTTGTTCCAGGTGCCGTACATGTGCTGACTTTTAGCTCATTTCAATCACTGTAAAACTACAGATTTGCAATTATTTGAATTATATCAATCAATGTTTATTTACAATAACCCATGAAATAACAAGCACTGATTCAATATATGATTAATGTACTTGTATTTCAATAAATAAAAGTACCATAATGTATCTGAATAATCCAATTCAATATCAGCCATATTAGTTTTTGTGGAATGATGCTGATATTGCGCTTTGCTTCAAAACATGACAGCATTTCAAAAAGATAGATATGTTATAGCTCACTACCAACAGGTATGTAAAAGTTTACCTATAGAGTTTGGGCAAGATGGATAACATTTGCTGATCAGCATGATGTCTTTAATTATATAATTAGAATACAGATTTTCCATTCATCTTCTAACTATTTATTCAGAACAGGGTCACAAGAGGCCTGGAACTTATCCTTGGCAGCAGAGGACACAAAACAATAGAACACCCTGGATGGGAGCAGGACAGACACACATGCCCACTCACTATGGCCAAAACCCCTGCAATATGGGGAGGACATGCAAATGCAAATGCCACAAGCACAGACCAAGGCTATGCAGTAAGAGTGAATCCCACTGAATCACTGTGCTGCCTGAGCAAAGGTCACAATAATTTTTTTTTCTAATAGTCTTTGCCAACTTAAATGTATATATTATAGGAAGCTATGTGTGACAGTAAAGGCACTCAGATTACATGTGACCTAAGTTTCTAATTGCATCTGACCATACCCTTTTCAAACTTGTCTTATTAAACAGACATTCACCAGACTGAATGACCATGATGCAGTAAAAGGTCACCATGGCTGTGCCGCATAGACTCCTGCAGAACCATACCAGGCTACAGCCGCCCCACCCCAACCCAGGCTTTGGAGACTCACAGACAGTTTGTTTCGTTTGTCTGTTTCTTTCGGATTGATTCCAAATAGGGATGTTCTTTTTAAACGGTTAATGAAGGCTCACATCTGGCTGCCCTGTTCCACATGCATGACCCCTAAATGCCAAACAGCATGTTACAGTGATTAAGTAAAAAGAATTAAATTGACTAAAACCAAAATACCTCACGACCCTGACCAGGATAAGCGCTGAGAAGAAGGACAGATGGATAAGCAAATTATATCATCCATTCCTGACCAACCACTGCATGTCCTTTTAAAGTTTCATTCATTCATTCATGCATGTCCTACCTTTTCTAAATTCAACATCAAAACACCCGGTACTATGGTATAATGTACTAATTGCTTCAAAAAGGGAGAAGTGAGTAGTAAGTCCCATTATTTTCACACTATGGCAAATATTTAATAAAATACTTTTTAGCAATTAAATTCCTGTTTAATTCCAGTACATATTATTCAAGAAACTGCAGACAGGATTTTAAACATTTTGCAACTCCGACCTCTGTAATTATAGGGGTGGTGCCTGGCCTTGTGGATTAAGACTGTGTCTGTGGTTTGAAGGTCACCATTTCAAATCCCATGGTTAGCAGAGTGATCACCATGCAGTGACCAGCTGACCCTGCACTCTCACTTGTACATTACTTTGGACAAAAGCATTTGCTAAATAACACTAAAGAAGTAAATCAACTTATAAACTGGTTATCTACTAATGCAGACCACAAAACATGGAATTGGGTTTTAAAGAGGTAAAATATAGGGTACAACACAATAAATAAAGCTTAATTCTGATATGATAAATTCACCTGGAGATTAATCACAAAAAACATTTACTTTTTTAGCAGATGCTTTTGTCTAAAGCAACATACAAGTGAGGAAATTTATATCAGGGAGCAGAGGCATTCCAAACTCCCAGAGCAAATGGGGTTAAAGGCCTGTCCCAAAGGTGATATTATTACTCTGCTGTCTATAGAATTTGAATCCACAACCCTTTGGAATTATATACCACTCACATCAAGCCTGAGATCACTTGGATGACTTTAAATACTTTTAAATTAGAGATTAGATGGTACTTTATTAATCCCTTTGGCATGTTCCTCCGGGAAATTTGTTATCTAAGATAATATATTTTAACTATTGAAATACTAGTCTATTTTCTAATTTCATTATGTTTAGCATTTCTACAGGTGTTTTTCCTTTTATACATATACAAAGACGTTTTAAAGCAGTTTTGTTTATATATTGTTTTTCTGTTATTTTTATATATTTTGTTATTTTATATATTGTTTTTTGTTATTTTGTTGTACATGGCCCAATTGTGATAGCTGAGCTCTTTATTCATACAAGTACATCACTAGGAAGAAGGAGGAAACCCCAAACTATATGATCCCTATCAACTGCAAGGATTCTGCTCAACATGAAAAGAGACTTTTGGAATGGAATCCTGGGAAAGAGACTTATGACTTGGGGATGGCTCCAGAGCAAGATATAAACATAATTGCAATGATTTTGTGGATTACGACTCACAGGAAGAGGGAGGTTCCAGGAGAATGGCCAGATTTTGGTTAGGGCTGAGGGCCAAATGGCAGACAAAGCACAGCAAACAACACCCTTTGACAAACACAGCCCCAGGAACAGGAGCATGGGCATGAATACACAGGAAACTAAATGAAGACAAAAAAAACTGAGAGTGCAAGCTGGCCTAGACTGGCCATCTTTCATATCTTTGGGAATTTTCTGATAGGTTTTTTTCCGAATGGTTGTAACTCTTCCCCCCCCCCATCTTATAATTCCATGGGGACCCCAAAGTCCAGCCCTGAGTATAATACTAATTATATGCAAAACCATCCATTATCTCCCGATTATCCGAGATCGGGTCGTGGGGGCAGCAGTCTCAGCAGGGAAACCCAGGCTTCCCTCTCCCCAGCCACTTCATCCAGCTCCTCTGGGGGAATCTCAAAGCGTTCCCAGGCCAGCCAAGAGACATAGTCCCTCCAGCGTGTACAGGGTCTTCCCCGAGGCCTCCTCCCAGTGGGACATGCCCGGAATACCTCACCAGGGAGGCGTCCAAGAGGCATCCTAATCAGATGCCCGAGCCACCTCATCTGGCTCCTCTCAATGCGGAGGAGCAGCGGCTCTACTCTGAGTCCCTCCCAAATGACCGAGCTCCTTACCTTATATCTAAGGGAGAGCCCAGCCACCCTGCGGAGGAAACTCATTTCAGCTGCTTGCACTCGTGATCTCGTTCTTTCGGTCACTACCCACAGCTACTGACCATAGGTGAGGGTAGGAACGTAGATCGACTGGTAAATCGAGAGCTTTGCCTTTTGGCTCAGCTCCTTCTTTACCATGACAGACCGATGCATCACCCGCATCACTGTGGATGCCGCACCTATCCGCCTGTCGATCTCCCGCTCCATCATCCCCCCACTGGTGAACAAGACCCCTAGATTCTTAAACTCCTCCACTTGGGGGAGGACCCCATCCCCAAGCCGGAGAGGGCATTCTACCCTTTTCCAGCTGAGGACCATGGTCTCGGATTTGGAGGTGCTGATTCTCATCCCAGCCGCTTCACACTCGACTGCGAACTGTCCCAGCGAGAGCTGAAGGTCATGGTCCAATGAGATGAACAGAACCACATCATCTGCAAAATGAGACCTAATCCTGAGGTCACCAAACCGGACACCCTCAACACCCTGGCTGCACCTAGAAATTCTGTCCAGAAAAACTATGAAAAGGGCAGCCCTGATGGAGTCCAACCCTCACCGGAAACAAGTCCGACTTATTGCCGGCCATGCGGACCAGGCTCTTGCACCGGTCATACAGGGACCGAACAGCCCTTAAAAGGCACCCCATACTCCTGGAACACCCCCCACAGGACTAGCTGAGGGACACGGTCCACAAAACACATGTTGACTGGTTGGGCAAACTCCAGAATCCTGTGGAGAGTATAGAGCTGGTCCACTGTTCCATGGCCGGGGTGAAAACCACACTGCTCCTACAGAATCCAAGGTTCAACAGTCCGGCGGACCCTCCTCTCCAGAAGCCCCGAATAGACCTTACCAGGGAGGCTGAGGAGTGTGATCCCCCTACAGTTGGAACACACCCTCTGGTTGGATCCCCCCTAAAGAGGGGGACCTGCACCCCGGTCTGCCAGTCCAGAGGCACTGCCCCCGATGTCCACGCGTTGTTGCAGATGCGTGTCAACCAGGACAGCCCCACAGCATCCAGAGCCTTAAGGAACTCCGGGCAGATCTCATCCACCCCTGGGGCCCGGCCAGTGAGGAGCTTTTTAACCACCTCTGCGACCTCCGCCCCAGAGATAGGGGAGTCCACACCCAAGTCCCCATACTCTGCTTCCACATTGGAAGGCGTGTCGGTGGGATTGAGGAGGTCTTCGAAGTATTCCTTCCACTGACCCAAAACATCCCGAGTTGAGGTCAGCAGGACCCCCATCCCCACCATAAACAGTGTTGATGTTGCACCACTTTCCCACCTGGAGCCACCAGATGGTGGACCAGACTCACCTGGAAGCCGTCTGGAAGTCGTTTTCCATGGCCTCGCCAAACTCCTCCCATTCCCGAGTTTTTGCCTCAGCGACCACTGAAGCCACATTTCGCTTGGCCCGCCAGTACCTGTCAGCTGCCTCTGGAGTCCCACAGGCTAAATAGGCCCTATAGGACTCCTTCTTCATCACTCACCACTGGTGTCCACCCAGAGAATATGAAGCCACCACTGTCCCGGGGTGGCATACCATTGCTGCCAGTGATAGTGGTAGAGCATGATAAGTAGAATTTGAAGTCTCTGGACTGTTAACCCTTGGGAAATCTGATGGGAAGCAGCTTGCTGACAGGATGGCATTGATGTGGTTTGTACCATGTTCCACAGCTTTGAAAGTGTATAGGCAGGCCAGTTAATTTCAAAAAAATGTTTTAATACATATTATACCCATGCATAAAAGAGAGTGCAGAAGCTTTAGGAAGAGCTTGAGTGATTACAGTTCACACTGCTGTCAGTGTGGGACAATTTAGCAAGTGCTGCAGCTACTTTAGCAAATGAAGTCTGAAAAGCTGCATGACTGGGAGATCTGTCACTGGAAAACTGAGAAACGATGCACACTGAATTGCATTACCATTTTACATGTAATGGTATTACAGTTTAAATGGTTTTCAAATTTGTATTGAATGAATGTGAATGTTGTTCCACTGGTTAGAGAATTTAGATGGAGATGAACTTGGGTATGTTTTGGTTAATATAAAACTATTCATTCTGGGGTACAGTTATTACATATTGTAAATGATAGATGCAGTTAGCATATTGATTAGCAGCAAGGCTTGCTACTATGCTCAATGATCTAACAATAGAGTCACTCCTGGGACTCAAATTAGCAACATGTTATACTATATTGTATAATTTGCCCGTTATATTAAATACTGATCATGTTTCCTGAAAATCAATTAGTTATTTTCCCATCACCAACTGTAATTAACTCTGCTTTGTACCTTAGAAATCTGGTCATCCCTCAGGAATAAAATCACCATTTTCTCATTTATCCTATACCTATACAATTGTGAACACCAATGCTCCTATTATACTCACAAACTTTATCACACACAAAAACATAATCTATTCCATTTGACAAGAATCTGTAGCAATCCTTTGGGTTTGTTTTGTTTCAAGTCAAATAGGTTTTTGACCTGCTATTCATTTAATCATATAAATTACTCTAGTATTACATTTATAATGTTACTGGTTTGCAAAGTACAAATGACTACTGATGTTTTAATAAATTTTGCAAGAATCTGCTATATATTAATCCTTGTCAAAAAAAACTAGATATTAAAAAATTCTCAGTCTTTGTTTCAACAACAAAGAAGTAGCAGATGTTTTAAAATTAAGTCAAAAAATATTTAATAATTCATAAAATACTCTTTAGTAAGAGATCATATATTTATTTTGTATGTATTTATGAATTTGATATAGCATGCACAATATTTTGTTTTTTAAAAGGTATTTTTAATTCCGTGACATAATCAATGGTCCATAAAGCAGCTTCCAGAACAAAGGCGGCTTTATTATAAAATAAAACACCAAACATACAAAACCAAAGAGATTTTGAGCGATATAAACAAAGGCAGGTAGGCAAAACTGGGGCTACAGTAACTAGGACTGAAATTGAGAGCAAGGGAACACAGAGCAATCTAACAAACTGGGAATAGAGCTTACCGCAAGGGGCATCCAGCAATGAACACATTCGACACAAATTCTAATACATATTATACATACTATGACCTGCCCGTCCGAGCCTCGTGTGTGCCACGCCCCCCTCGCGTCAATTCCTTATTGTTATCACCTGTTGTCGATTAGTTCCTGCTTTTCTCGAGTATTTAGTCCGCGTCTGAGTCATTCTCTCCCAGATCTTCCGTCATTAACGTTTCATGGAATTGGTGTGTTGTCTTTCATCTCAACTAAATTAACCCTGTTTCCTACCCGCATTCCTGGCTTCCACACCTGCTTACCCGCCCGACACCATGGAACGTGACAGAATGACAGATCTCCCGAATGGCTCACCACGGCAAGCCCACTTTGAGTGGCTCGGCTTGCTGCAAGAGGTGGTATATTGGCTAAAGCAACCGGAGGTCCAAGAGGACCCCGTGGCCCAGGACTTAGCCAGCCGGAGTGGGAACCTCCTAAGTGAGATCCCCCTCACCCGGGGATGCGTACCCCGTACAGGAGGTACGCAACAACCTGTGGGACATGACAATAGCCAACAGAGGAACAGTGCATGGGCAGGCACATACACACATAGATAACGATGTGTAAACAAGGGACAGGTGTGGGCTATTAACAATCAAACAATCATTAGGGACTCCAGCACCAGGAGATACCACAGACTTATTAAATTGGGTAATCAAGAACAAGACACTAAAGGCAGAATGGGGTAAGACAGGGACCGATCCTGATGTTATTATATACTTTTGTTTCATGTTTGGTTTGATTCTAATAAAATTAAAACTTGTGTGCCAACAAAAATGAACACTGTGTGCCAACACTGTATGCCGTGCATAAAATTTTCTTCTTAATGGCTACCAAAACTATAAATAATGTAACCCAACACTACCCGAAGCCATGCCCCAACACTGTGCCAGCACTAGACTATGCCATGTGGTCCATTGTTTATTTTTATTATTACTCTGAATTCGTTAACTTGTTCATAAATTGCAAACTTTTAGGTTGTAACATTTGTAGAACTATTGCGTTACTTTTTGGTGAGCAATGGCTACCAAAATGATATAAAGTACAGTGTATTACCTGATATTTTCAATAAACCACTATTTCCAACAAACCATGCTATCACAGTGAATGCGAGGTTGAGACTGAAGCGTTACCCTTTGTTTCCGCTGAGAGACGTGCCACGTGACTCAATTCCCTGCGCATACAATTTATCTTAGGTCTGTGTACATGGTTCAACTTCTGAGATTCAGATCGAGTTCTGCGTTAAAAAAATATCTAACTGGTTGGTTTGACTTTTACGAAATTCGAGGTCTAATGAGTTTGAGTACTGAGGTACCACTGTAGCTTGGATCACTTCTACGCCACAGTCCCAAATGATTATCACGCCGTACCACACACTGCTTTGGACCAATCCGACCACATCATGGTGTACCTTATACCATCATACCAGCAGAAACTAATGCTGAAGAAACCTGCAGCAAGGACTACAAGGGTCTGGAACAACGAAACTGCAGAGAGCCTTCAGGTGTGCTTGGACTGTGCTGACTGGGATGTGTTCAGGACTGCTATCAATGGCCTGGATGAGTACACAGAGGCTATAACATCTTACAGCTTCTGTGAGGACTGCTGTGTACCATCACGCATTAGGGTGAGTTACAAGAACGACAAGCCCTAGTTCACAGCTAAACTCAGACAGCTAAGGTTGCAGAAGGAAGACATATTCAAAAGTG
Organism: Stomatorhinus ivindoensis; assembly: GCA_019775895.2. Lineage (NCBI taxonomy): Eukaryota > Metazoa > Chordata > Actinopteri > Osteoglossiformes > Mormyridae > Stomatorhinus > Stomatorhinus ivindoensis. The sequence goes on from JABFEB020000092.1 coordinate 32,284,560, forward strand.
GGAACAAGGACAGGTACAAGAAGTTGAGGAACAAATTTAGCAAGGCGGTGAGAAATGCTAAACAACTGTACTCTGAGAAACTCCAACACCAGTTCTCAGCAAACAACCCCGCATCTGTCTAGAAAGAGATCTGACAGATTACCAACTACAAACCCACAACCCCCCACTCTATCAACGACCTGCACCTTGCAAAGTCAATTGAACTTTGAAAGACAACTGGACATGTCACACATCATCCCCTGCAGCTCCTCACACTGACTACAGACCACCTCCCCCACACCAAATGCTGGTGTGGCATCTTTGAAACCTCACACCTCATCTCTTCATATATGAGAGAGGGACGTTAACAAGGTCTTCAAGAAGCTGAACCCCCACAAAGCTGCAGGTCCAAACTCCATCTTTCCATTCATCTTGACACACCGCACTGACCAACTGACTCCTGTGTTCAGAAAAATCTTCAACACTCAACTGGAGTCATGCCATGTGCCAGACCTCCACGATTATCCCTGTGCCAAAAAACCTAATATCACAGGACTAAATGTCTACAGACCCATTGCTTTGACCTCTGTAATTATGAAGTCCATTGAGCACCACATACTCCACCACCTGAAAGCCACCACTGACCACCTGCTCGACCCCATGCAGTTTGCCGAAAGAGCCAACAGATCTATCAGCACGGCCCTTCACTTCATCTTCCAGCACCTCGACTTCCCAGGAACATATGTAAGAATCCTTTTCGTGGATTTTAGCTCCGCCTTCAACACCATCATCCCAGCCCTCTTGCACGACAAGCTCTCCTACCTGTACGTGACTCCACCTGCAAATGGGTCACAGACTTCCTGACTAACAGGAAGCAACATGTCAAGATGGAGAAACATATCTGTCTCCTGCGTCCATTCTCCTCTCCTATTCTCCCTCTACACAAAGAGCTGTACCTTCACCCACCCATCTGTCAAGCTCCTGAAATTTGCAGTCCATTGATGCCAGAGGTGCCCCAGACTCTGCCACCAGCAACAGTGAGCAAGAAGAAAAAAAAGTGGAGAAATCTCAGGCAGCAAGAGGCACAGGAGATCTTCTTGGGGGCTCTCTCCCTTGCTTCTTCCCCTGCTGGGTGTTGGGAGGACCCCTTCCTGATTCAAAACCTGGCAGTGTTCATGCCGGCAACCACTTGCCCGATCGTCTGCCTACTGCTTTGCTGTCCACATCAGCAGCTTGCATCTTTTCCAGGACATGCCTGGCCCTTAAAGGGGTCAAGTCAGTTTGGGATGTCATCCCGTGGGTCCCCACAGTCGTTAAAGGGGCAACGCCGGCTGTCAAGGTACGATCCCCAGCAGCACCCCCCGTGGTTCTGCTGCCGGTTCCTGCTCTGCCCCCCATAGCTCCAGACCCTCTGGCTCCAGTTCCCCTAGCTCCTGACCCTGCCCGCTGGCTTGTCTTTGCTTCTTCCAGCTTTGGCTTGGTGGTTGCCTGCAGGTTCTCCGGCTCCAGCTCGGCGGTTGCCTGCAGTCCCCCTGGCTCCTACACAGCGGTCGCCTGCGGATCCCCCTCCAACGCCTCATCAGGCGTTGTTGGTCTCACCTCCGATGCCTCGTCGGTCACTTGCAGGTTCCCCCGGTCTGACTAGTTGGTCGCCAGCGCCAGCTGTGGCTATGCTTTCACCTGCCGTGTCTTCACCTCCATCCTTGCCTCCTCTAGTGTCTCCATCTTCATCCTCACCCCCTCCGCTTGTCCCTCCACCTTCCTTCTCACCTCCTTCAATGTCCCCTCCGGCTCCAGCCTCGAATCGACAAGGGTCCGTCCTGCTCCACCCTCGCGATTGCCTGTTGCCCCTGTGGCTTCCACGTTTTGACAGCTCGGGTTCTCTCTGGCTGTCTGTTTCCATCTGCCCTTTGCCTCCTCCATTTGTGCCCCCTGTGTTTGCTCCTCATCCCTCTGTTTTGCCTGTGTTCATGCCTGGTCCCTTTGTTCCTCTGTTTGGTGTTCCCCCTGTGTCTCTATTTTTTGTGCCCCTACGTCTGTTGGCATTCCCTGTGGTTTGTCAGTAATTGTCTGGGTTGATGTCCTTGTGCCTGTTTTGTGGGTCGGTTGTTCCCAGTGCCCTATTGATGTTCTTGTTTTTTGTTTTCCCAGGTTCTGTGGAGTTCCCGGTCATGTCCCTGGTCTCATCCTTCGTTCCCCTGAGACACGCCCAGTGTGCAGACCTTTGGGGGGGGGGGTTCGGTTACATCCCACTCGACCGATCCTCCTGTGTATCATGCCCCCCTCATTAATGTCATGTGGAATCCCTATTTCATCAGCTGTTTTGAGTTGTTTTTCATTAGTCTTGTGTATTTAAGTCCACCTTAGAGCATTTCCCTAGTTCTGTCATTGTATTTTGATGCTGTTTACCCTGTATGTCTCTCCGTCTCCCCATTAAATCCCTTTTTACCCTACCTTTCTTCTCATTTTCCTGTCCCAGATAGTAAGAATTTTTTTAATGTCATGGCAGTAATATGCTTCCGTAGATTGATACAACTTATTTTATTAAATGTAATTTTTTTAATATACACATTCAGAAAATCTAATTAATTTTTTCTTGTTCCTCAACTCGCAACTGAATCTGCTAAGCTAGGTTCTCTGAGACTGAGGTAAACTGTGTTCACTCAAGCTCATTGAGTTGTATTACCACATTCCATGATCAAGAAGGAGACAGGTGTGTCCGCTAGCACATGAGGATGCCATAATGATGTGTTGAGGTGGATAAAGAATAGATAATACTGGGATGTGTGGTAAAAAAATTGAGTTCTCTTGATTTCATGTTTGGGTAATCCCATTGTGTAGACACAGCGGTTGTTTTTGGACGTTTTTTTTGTGCTTCACAATACTAAGTGAAAGATTGAATCAGATGTTTGGTATTTAACTTCTCCAATGTAATTCATGTCCCCTACTCTCTCCTGTGGGAATTCTGGATCATGGATTGTGGTAATACAATTCAATGAGCATGAGTCCCCCTCAAAGGAAGAGCAAGAAAGAGAAACCTCTTCAGGGACATCACTGAGCTCATGGTGTACACTAAATATACTGTACCCGTACATGCTCCCCAACCTGACCTGACCAAACCTGTTATTCACTAATGAAGCTGCTAATATATGCGCACATGAAGATTTCAGCTGCATCTGTAAACCCCATCCTGCTGGGCATGAATTTATAATAACAATCTCAGAATTGCTAAAGTCTTACTACCGTTACATTGCTTAAATAGCTTGCATTTAAATTTCCCTACTCAGTTACAGTGATGGGAATAACGGCGCTATAAATAAACGGCGTTACTAACGGCGATACTTTTTTCAGTAACGAGAAATCTAACGAATTACTGTTTCCCCCGTTACAACGTCGTTACTGCTACTTACGATAAAATGCGCGTTACTATAACTGAGAACACTGAAGCGGTTTTCATGCGAGCAGCGTCTCTCTCAGCCATAGGACCT
>JABFEB020000092.1:32314577-32331690 GCA_019775895.2 Stomatorhinus ivindoensis
TAGGCCGCTTTTCCAGCTCAAGGAGGTCCCACATACACGCTGAGCTCTCATAGGCCGCTTTTCCAGCTCAAGGAGGTTCCACATACACGCTGAGCTCTCATAGGCCGCTTTTCCAGCTCAAGGAGGTCCCACATACACGCTGAGCTCTCATAGGCCGCTTTTCCAGCTCAAGGAGATCCCCCATACATGCTGAGCTCCCATAGGCTGCTTTTCCTTCACTCTCTGGTCAAACTCCTCCAAAACCCTTTCTACTGTGCTTAGGTCAGGTGGCCAGGTCTCATTTGTAGGCGGCTTGGCTGGTACTGTATATTGCTAAATATTCACCAATTTAAGCATTTATGTGGAAAGATTACTGACATATTTTAAGTTTAATTTTTACAAAGGACAGCACAAATAAAGCTCAATGACTTATTAAATGACAAAGTATTTATTATTGTCCATGTTACTCATTTTCTCTCATGACAGCTCATCCATTACTAACCCAAGCAGCAAGCAGCTTAATACAGTTGAATGGTTTGTATGATTATATTTAGTTATAAATGTGTGGAAATATTTTACAGGGTACTAGTATAGAATCAAAGATGTTCAGAACACAGCAATGTGAGAACATCTATATCTGCAACAAGTATCCATGTCCGGGCAGACAATACTGCCCTACTTTACAGGAATTTCCTTAGAAAATTCATACTTCATATGCATTGCACAATTCAGTAAAACACACAATTATGAAATATTTATTTTGCCAAGTTCAACAAGACTGTTAAAATTTAGGAATGAAATGCATTGCAAGTCTAAAAAAGAAAGTGGGCTTGGTTTGAGAGAACCAGTGAAACATTACAATAATTGTACAGTTTTAACATCAGCAAATACAGCAGCAAATCAACAATATGTTCAATACTACTTGCATAAAAAGAAGTTTCATATCAATCTCAAAAGCTTTGTAGTAAATTATATGTAGAGATTAACATCAGACACCTGAAGCGCAGCAGGCAGGCAAGCCTACATGCGTGTGCACTCGCGCCATGACATGACACCAGCACTGTGAACTTCAATGCTGATATTTAATCAGAATAACAATATTTAATACCTTTTGATACCATGCTTGGGGGAATAATGGTTCCACATGCAAAACCCAGAATATTCCTAATATACCTCAAATGAATGTGTAAATAAATATACAGTAGCATGAAATGAAAGCATTTCTGTTACCACTAATACTACACTATTTATCTTAAAATGGCACTGTATTTTGCATGCTAGCACACAATAGCTGCATTGGAGGCGTTATCAAATCGTTGTACTTCTGTTGGCAGCTGGCTAACACAGAAAGTCAGAAAGTAATTTCTTCCCCAAATTAGTGCAATTTGATCATTCCTAACATGTTGCAGATACTTATGTGCGCTAAAAATTTTAGTCAATTTTATATCCGCAGGAATTCCGTTGCAGAGTATGGATGCCCTTTGCCAAAGATTAGTTAAGTTTTCAGGTATTCCCTACTTTGGCTTGTAGTTCTTTTTGGCATCTTTTTTCGAGACCCTCTAGTTTATACATCTGCAATTACTTTTGTTTGGATGAAAAACACACAAAATGACACCCACCATTTACCCCAACAACCTGACTACCTTCCGTTATGCTGGCCAGTTTCTTGTACATCTGACATATTGGGAATGAAATGTATTGTTCTTAATAAATAGACAAATAAATAAACAAACAAACTAATAAAAGCCTTCTATTGCCAGTTGCCCCAAAGGACCCCGAACAAGGACCTCAATGAATATTTCTTTCAAACTGCATGAGAATGCAACTGGTCAAGCTTCAGAACTACCGATGTGAAATAAATTAAAATTTACAAACAATCTGAACAAGTTTGGTATTATGTAGTATCAAAGAACAGGTATACAATGTGACCTTAGCATACTGACACACACCCATTCACGCGTACACAGACAGTAACCTTTTTTGTGAAAGAGTTTTCCATCAGAAAGGGCTCTAATGTTGAATGCACAGATCTGCAGGCTGCAGCAGGAGGGAGAATGAGAGTGTAACAGAGGTAAAATGAACAGATTTAGCCCTCGATGTTTGTTTCCACCTCACTTTAGTCTTCCCCAGCTTTCATCCCTCTGATGCAGCCCTCATTACGCATCTAGAACGAGAGAGAAAGGCATTAAAATTATTAGATTCTCTCAACCAAATGTAAAAGCCTAGGTTGACGTGTCATGTATCACTAAAGCAAACGGAGCACACAGCTCTACATCAGAACAGCTCATACTATACAAATGATTTGTGTCTGTTGGCCTAGAGCATGTCTTTCTTTGACATAGCACCTGTTATAAAAACGTTTCCCATTTCATTCTATCGTTCATCAAGTAGCCTATGCTCAGACACGATATGTCACTAAAAGCTGAGATGTTACCAGGTTGCAAGAGTTTAATTATTGCTGTTTTTACAACGCAGTGGCAGTAATTTTCCTATATTTAGCATGAGTGTGTGTCCCACGTTGCAGAAAAAGAAGCACAATTGTTTCTCAGCACAAAAGCCCCTATAAATGTATTAAATATTCATTGATCAATGTACCTGGTCCAGCTCTCTTTGTGTCTCATCCTCCATTCTCCTGATGTCATCCATGGACAGGTCAATCCATCGGTCGAGCCAGCAAAACAGCTGTCTGTGAAAGTTAGTGAACAGCCTCTTCTCCTGCTACTCAAACAAGAACAAAGCGGTAAGGACTGTATTAATATCTCAGCTTGCAGGGTGTAATATAATCTCTACATTATATTTCACATATTTTCCTAAAATTCAAATAACAACATCAATGGTGTTGTCTCCCACAATTAATGCAACATTTACTGTAACTATATAGCAAACTGGAAAAATTTTGGCTGTCACTGATGAACTTTCACTATTTCCATAAACTGCATTTGATAGAACAGGTCTTAAGAAGGTTATTGGTGAAATGGCAAACTGGTCTAAAACAGATAAAACATTTTCACCTTGTGGATGAACTTCTCCACTCGCCCTTGCAGACCCCACCAGCGGAAATGAACAGTAACCAGTTTATAGGCTGTCATATAGGGACAGGTGCTGTTGTGCAGTTCCTTCTACAGAGAGAAACAGGACAAAGAGATGCATATAACGAACATGTCACTTAGTGTCTTTGTTACATTTCAGAATGCTCTCTTTAGCTTAGCAATGTTCTGACAGTGATGTACAGCATCAAAAGCACAACTTAATAATTTAAAAGCAAATGTCTGTTTATAGCAGGGACAAACAAAGGCAGGTTCACTATTGAGAGGCCGCCACCGGTTTCTATGTCCACGTTTTAAAAGCAACGCTAATCCAACATCTTATGATAAAATCTGCCAGGGGTTTCACAGGAAAGAATGCAATTCCAACCAATCATAAGGAAGTTTTAAGACAAAGCAACAAACAAGCATAAAACAAGGCTGATGGAATATGCAGAGCCAACAGCATGTGCCAGTTTTGGTAACATCATGAAAGAGATTGAAGAAAGTGACAGCTGAGCAGCCACATATTTTAAAAAAAACAGGGGTATTGTTGATAAAGTAATAAGGAGTTGGTGATGGTGGTGTGACGGTACTTTCAGAAATTTAAAAGGGCCTCATTAAGCTTTTCTGACCTTCCCCTTTCCTTTAGTGTGTTATATACAGTAGCTTCATGTGCATGTAGACACTCTGCAAAGTTTTAAGGCCCTAAGAACACTCCGAAGGGTGTAACTCTCACCACAGAAACCACTCTTCCATAATCTGCCTGAAACGCCTCAGTGGAATTCCAACCATTACTTCTATGACACGATGAGGTTACTCATAACACAATCCTTATTCGCCACTTATCTGCAAGGATCTGTCTGCAAACTGCAAGACAGAGGCAGAATATGCAGAGAAAGCTCAATCAGAGCACACCAGGTTCATCGGGGATGGGGTTTAAAGCTCTAACAAATGAGCTAAAGGAGCCCTCTTGTGATAATTTTGATATTGACCGATGAGGGAAAAAATATTGTGATAAAATATTGTGATATCACCCAGCCCCAGTACAGGGTTTAACTCTTTCAGTAATTACCTTGTAACCTTTGGAAAAAGTCAATACTAAAAAAAAGAAACTATAACAACTCTTTCATTATGTCACTGCTATACATCTGCCAATCATTGTCATTTTTCCTGTACTAATTTCCTTACAAATGACACAGAAATACCAAATGATTTGCTTAAATAGGGACACCTTCCAGCCAGGCCCCAGGGGTCCTCTGCCTGTTTTCTCAGAATGGAATAGGGCTGGATCTTCTTCTTCCTTGTAATCCTGAGAAACAGAAGAGGGAAAGTCAGAGAAAAAAAAGTTTTCTAATGTTATACCCTATGTATTTATGTATGATTTTTTTTTACTGAAACTGGATTTCAGTTTGCAGTCCAGTCAATTTGTGACATTTTTCCATGTTCTGAATCTGTTTCAGGGCAATTCTAAGAAACTTTTAAGCAAAGTTGCAGCCCTGATGTAACAAAATAATTACTTAAATTATATTTATATTGCATTTTATTTTTTTTAGCAGACACCCCCCCCCAGATTAACATGCAATTGAGAAAGCAGGATCAGACAATCTCTGGATTAACTGAAGGTTAAGAGCCTTGCTCAGGGCCTAAAGCTGAAATCACGCCACAGGATTTGATTTAGCATCCTAAACCCACTGAGTTACACACCACACAATTAATACGAATAAAAAAAAATACTCAGAATAAATGACTCTCTGATACTGAGAGAGCATCCATTTATAACTCTGGAGTGACACTTACAACATCTTCAACTTGAGATCGATCTGCAATATCAATGGGCACCACCTCAGTCTCCTCCCACTCTTCAGGCGACAGACCATGAGGCTGCAAGAGAGGTTGTCCCATTGCCACTTTTTCTTGACTAAACAGGATCTAAACAATGGAATTACAGTCCGAAACGGACACGACGGCTAGCACTCACATTGTCACTTGTTCCCAAGTCAGGTTTATGCCAAGTCTCTATCTTAATGAAAAAGTCATCCTTCATGTATTCATTCTGCAAAGACAAATTACACTACCAATGCAATCCCTATTCCACCCTTAAAACTACAGAAAGACAAAATCAATACACAAGGCATCAGAGAAACTAAATGTTCACTCACCGTCACAACTGCATGTTTATCATGACATCCAGAGATGGATTGAGGGCCAAGCCACAAAAAAGGAACAAATCATTGAAAATATTCAGGGTACATGTTACATATACAAAATATGCACTTCTTCTGGAACATGAATTATCTGCATTTGCTCAGTACAAAGGGATTAGATTTTGTGTAGAATGTAGTAAATTTGAGTGTAGTAATATTATTGTATTTTGAATATGTGAAATGAGCAAGTAAATTGACTTGATTTCTACCATGGACTGTGAAAATAAATTGACAGGCTTTGAAAACTGACTTGTGCGACAGTAAGGATAGGAATTCCAAGCTTTCTCATGAAAGACCAAAGCTCCCTCTGGGGCAAACATCTGGATGAAACTTGGCACCTTACTGCAAAAGAATCAAAAGAGCAATAAATGCAATGCAATGTACTGCAAATTCTCATTAACTACGAAGAGACTAAATCTCAGCTCTGCTTTCAGTAGAAACAGCAGAATTGTTAAATCAGTTATACTTGATAAAATGGTTAAGTTTGTTCCCAACTTTCTTGAAGGAATTTACTGAAGAAAAAAAATACATAATTCCTCCTTAATTTCCAGTTACTAAGATGAACAGAATAGTAATTGTTTCATTCCAGAAACCTAAAATTATTCCATATCAACATCTATATGTAAAGTAACTAATTTTGACTGACTAGATAATATCTGCCAATACTCCCAGTGTCCCTGGATTTCTCCCCCCATGATAAAGAGAAATCTCCCTATTTTCACAACCTAATGTTGCCAGGTATTCTGGTTACATATCCATTAACCATTGAAACACCTGTAGCCATTAGAAATAAAGAATAACAAATTACAGAGAAATTAATTACTTATTGACACTAACTAACCATATGGATCTAATTATGGCACAAATAGACCAATTATACACTTAATATAACAACAACGATATCTACAAAAGGTCGAAACAGATAAGATTTTCAAAAGGGTGCGTGAACTTGATGGGCTGACCTGTGTATGTGGTACATTTTGTGAGTGTACTGGCCCTTCTCGCCATCGTTTTCATATGGTTCATTTCGGAGCACTTCAATGCCCTCCCCGCCTCCTGTGTTGTTCTTACTGGCCTCAGCAACAGAGAACAATTGGCCGATCTGGTACTTAGAAAAGAACAAGTTGATAGACAGATTAGCTCAAAGGAAAATGAAACGGACAAAGTAGGATAAAGCAATGCAAGTGCAATAAAACTGATCAATGTAACATAGACTGGACATTAAACGAGTGCAACTGAAAACTGGCACCCAGCCAATTACAAATGAGTAGCTATTTGGCATCATTATTTACCTCTTCGACTGAGCACGGCAACACTACTTGGCTGTGGAAAAGACAAAAGCCTTACATCAATTTGGGATTGTGCACTACGGAAAGTCAACAAAACGGTACACTACTGGATACCGGCTCATAACTTTACAACAATATGCTAAGAAGGATTAAAAATAAAATACAAATCTAAATACAGTATACAGATGCAGCGGGCATCCTGTGATTAACATAATGGCGTAAACAGCTGCAATGAGCAGCTAGCTGGAAAAAGAATATTATGAGCTAGATTTACAGTCTATAAACAAAGCGCCTGTTAAATTCTATTAAAATCTCCATTAATTCTTATTTTTGCTATTGTTTTAAATCCTTGTCGTTGTCACTATTAAATGTATACCTAGCACGAAAGAGGAATTTCAATCAATACTCACTATTCTTTAATAAGTACCATACCGAATCCGGCCAATGGCTACATTCAACAACAGGATCTGTTCGCCGGAAATATGAGCGGCACGTTATTGCACGTCATGGACAGGCCTGCGAGAAGGCTGCCTGGCGCGTTTGGTCAAACAGAGTGACCATGCATCTTGCGACAGATGTGAACGATGCGGCTCCACCCGACCGTCTCTTCCGTTAATGAGGACAATAAACAAATAAATAAAAAAATAAACAAACAAGCAAGCAAACAATCGATTAGGGTGTAAGCGGGGGACCGCTAAAAGCGGCTACCTAACATGAACCAATCAAAGCGGCCGCTACGCGTAAACCGGTATGACGTCACATAATAGCTCTTTAATAACCAATCGGAAACACTCAACACAGGAAGTACTTTGTAACAAGGTTAAACAGGTATGTTTCTTGTCGTCGAAGTAGAACTGTAGTGTAGCATGCAAGTCTTTTTGTAGATTCCTTCCGTTTTTCTTCGTTTACTAACTTTATGGGTGTGTTATTTCATCATGTCTCAGTGGAACGACCCCATCGTAGTGTAATTTGATGGTGTATCATATTTAGAATTGGTATGTTAAACTGTAGTTGAATTGATTTTCATTGGCTGTTTGAACTAGCAATACATTTTTCTTCTTAAATGTGATTTTACTTACACAAGACGGGACCAGCGATTTAGATAGTATCGCCTCTAGGTAATAATTCTTAGCATGGTTTTGGACTTGAACTTAACCAGTTATTCTCCTGTCGTGAACCGAATCAAATAGAAGTATCACTAATGCAAATTCTGTTTTATTCCTCTGAATGAGAGAAATTAAATTCTGTAATATTGCAGGCATTTTTTCAACATCCCTATTGGCAAAGTTTTACTTTTAGCCAGCTTGTGATATTTTTTAGCATGAACCTCATAACAGTAACAAAACTACCAGTCATATTAAAATATAAAACCAGATCCTACATTAATGTTCCGTTTTAGTTGATGGTATTTAATGGGGGATATAATATCCCCGTAGTGTACTTTGTGTGATTAATTAGAAAACTGTCAACCAAGTGTTTGTCCAGCCTTTTGCTTTAATGCCAGGCTTTTCTCTTTTATGCTGTACACAGGAATCCAAACTGATGCCTGGTGGATGGTTGAAAGCCTCTATGAGATTGTTTCAACTGGCAAACAGACTGGCCAATGCCACTCTTTGGTCATTCCCGCATAATCCCTTATTCTTTCGTACACTAACAGTTTCTCCCACAGTTTTCTTACCCCAACCTTTCTCTTTATTCCCATTATTATATTCAAAATATTGTACATCATTCACACACATTTCTAGTTTTAAATCTTCTCGTTGCTCTCTTTGTTTAGGGTTGTTTCCTGATTTCCTTTCAGTATCGTCTGCCTTCTGTCACTCTAATCAGTCCCATATAACTATGACTTTATCTGATGTCTTGGCAGTGCTGGAGCAGCTAGCTCCGTTGTCCTTAGCTGAACCATGGGACAATGTTGGCCTCTTGGTCGAACCCAGTAGACCTCATCCAATCCAAACCATTTTATTGACTAATGACCTGACAATGGCCGTCATGGAGGAGGCAGTAGATATGAGCTGTGACCTCATTATTTCATACCACCCCCCATTGTTTCGGCCATTTAAACGATTAGTTCAGAAGGACTGGAAACAACAGTTAGCCATTCGGGCACTTGAAGCAGGCATTGCAGTCTACTCTCCCCACACTTCATTGGATAGCGTGAAAGGTGGAATCAACGACTGGCTGATTGGAGGAGTGGGTAAGAAAAATACACACACAGATACAGTATATATTGTAACTACAAATTTTGCTTTCTGGGAATTTTCTCCTAGAGATATGCTGAGTGCTGTAAGTATCTGGTACCTCTTTCTTCTGTAAATGTATTTTAAAATGAAGTATTTAAGTGTGTCGCATAAATGTTATCAAATTTACAGAGTTGAAAAATGCAGCATATGATATAATGAATTCTATTTCATCCTTGTAATAATTAGAAATACTAGAAATTAGACATTCACCGGTCCAATATTCGGACTGGTATCTGGGCCGATCCAGTCAAGAGCATGTGAGCGGAGTGGAGCATAGCGGGCGAAATTTGGTCAGAATGCGGAGCGGGTTTTTAATTAAGGCTGGAGCGGTCTCTCTGTCTCGCTCCGATACCGCACAATCTATACAATTATCAAGACTGTTACACAAATTGGAACAAGATGGAATTCGAAAAGTGTTGCACAAAGGAAACTGATAAATTATGCAAGTGTACTATTCTTATCAAACGTATAGATGTCAATAATGTAGAGCAAGGACAATGATGTGGTGAAACTTTCAGTGATTAAAGATTCACTTTGGAATCACTTTTCTCAGAAACCTGGGAGCGTGCTACGCGAACAGGCGGAAGCCAGAGCAAAACGAGAGCATATGGTTGTAGCATATCAATTCTATAAAGTAAAGTATAAAAGCCTATAAAGCAAATATTGGTAATCAAATTCGTTTGTTCATTCAAAGTAGGATTTTTTTAATAAGGGTGCGAGACAGTGCATGTAATATGAAAAAAGCAGCGGATGATTTGGGATCAAGTCGCCAGCTTGGGCTTTTCTGCGCATTCGGTACAGTTTGTGATACACGAGCGCTGCTGCTAAAGGGAGAAAAAAAATGTTGCAAATGCCTCAAAAATACTTAGAAATAAGATGTACAAATGAGGTGGAACAGTTCATTATCTATGTTTCTAATAGCCTAATTAAATATTTTTGGGATACATCTTATCTTTATTTACTTGCATTGAAAATGACATATATAAAGTATAAATGTGTATTATATAAAATATTAAAGTAAAAAGAGCTGTATGGCAATTTAGAGGACATGCTTGTACATATGAGAAGTTTTCCTCTTTACCTACCATGTTTTGTGGTGCTGGTTACTTGTACATTTGGGTACTATATATTACTGGGTCCCATACCTTTCTTTGAATACTCTGAGTAGTCCCAAATATTTCACTTTTGGCACCCTTTCTCAACCATTTACAGACTATATTATTAACTGTTGTAATCAGATTGTCTGGTGGTGCAATATAATAAACATGGAAAGGTGGGGATGCTGCAGTGAAACCCATTCAACTTGCTGTGTAGTAGTATGTGAACAGGACAAGGAAAATGTCACATAACACATTCTAATCTTATAATCACTGTTAATCTTCCTGGCACAATCTTATTAGCACTTGGTATACATGTAAATGGGAGAGCTGTAAGCCGCATGGAAGGATTCCTTTCCTTCAAAACATCCTTGAAAAGTGTGTGACACTGCACCTTAAAATGGGTCAGTGTAGGTCTTAAAATGATGCATGAATTACCTCATTCTTAATACTAATTAGTTTGTCATTAGAAATGAGTGGTAAGCAGTCAATAAATATACATGTACTTGTGATTTTTTTTTTTTTTGGAGAAGTAGTTAAGAACGGTATACCAAGTAGTGCATTCATTGGTATATTACTTTTAAAATGTTACTAAATAGTATATTTCTTCCACATGAATAGTTGTTGGTACGATAGATATCTACTTTTGTATATACGTTTTCTGTAATTATGGCAGTAAGATGTGTGAACTAAATGTTTTTCTCCTCTGCTTTTATAGTGATGATAGGTATTTCTTTTTTCCCAGGTAGTGGCAGTGTGTCAGTCCTCCATCAGGCTGTCAGTAGTGCACCCGTCTGTCACAAGCTGGAATTTACAGTCAGAAACCATGAAGAACTAAACACAGTTCTAGCTGAATTAAAGGAACGAGAAGCAGGACGCACATTTAAGTTCAATGCTGCCAGGTGCTTTTGTTTTCATTGCATTTTTTATAATATAGTAGATTATTTTAATATTCACTGTAATTGGTGTATATTGTTTCTTTTCTTCTATCATCATCCCCTTGTTGTTTCTTCAGACCGGACAGTGAAATGTACAGCGTGAGCATGTCCTGTATGGACTCGGAGCTGACTGGTGTTGTCCAAATTCTGTCAAACCACTTATTGGCTTGTCAAAGTCTCAACATTCTTCCTGCCAGCAAGGTACACAAGTTCATTGCTGTAATTGTCACTCAACTTTTGAGTTGTCATGGAAACAGCATTTCTGTCTTATGTACACAGCAGGCTTCAGATGTAATTTGCACCTTTCATTTTTTTTTTTTAAGCCACCACTCCCTGGTTGCGGGCAGGGGAGACGGAGTATTTTGGATGAGCCTATTTCTGTAGCAGCTGCAGTCGATCGAGTCAAAGCTCACTTGGGATTGAGTCATGTGAGATTGGCTCTTGGTGCCCAGCAAACACTTGGCAAGTTTTTCCAGGCAGCCTGCAGCAAGTGTGCGGTTGTTTTGTTAATATTTAAAATTTTACATACATTTGGTAGAATTACACAGAAGCTTCTATAATGTCATTTGTTTCTTACAGGACTTAGGTATTTTTCGGATCAGTTACATGATAGAAGAAATCGGTAGACTTCAGTATTATTCATTTTTTTGTGATTTTAAAATTTGTACCACCAGGAAATCATCAGTTACCCAACCAACAGTACTTGTGTAACTTAAAGACTTTGATCTGGCTTTATGCTATTACTCCATTCAAGATTGCAGTGTTGCATTCATAAGCTGTAATGGAAGCTTTCTGCTAGTGTGATGTTCCTAAGCAACCAGCTAGCATCCAAAAGACCACCTCACACTCATTAACTATTTGCCTCTACCCTGTATACATGTATTTGTAAGA
Source organism: Stomatorhinus ivindoensis (assembly GCA_019775895.2). Taxonomy (NCBI): domain Eukaryota; kingdom Metazoa; phylum Chordata; class Actinopteri; order Osteoglossiformes; family Mormyridae; genus Stomatorhinus; species Stomatorhinus ivindoensis. The sequence continues at coordinate 32,326,245 of JABFEB020000092.1, forward strand.
CTGCATCATGCATTACACACTATTCACCAGAGCAGTATCTCCTCTCCTTACATTAGTTGAAGATTACACTACTCTTACTTTATTTCTTAGAGTCTACAGTTAGCACTGTGGCAGTTTGTGCTGGATCAGGAAGCTCAGTTCTGCAAGGAGTGAAGGCAGATCTCTGCATAACAGGTAGCTATAAATTATCATAGCTTATCTGCTCAATTTCAGAGCTACATTCACAATTTGACATTGTTTCATAATGTACATTCATGAACTGCATCTAACATGCATATACATCTACAATAGTCTGACTCTTCTATATTTCTTACTCATAGGGGAGATGTCACATCACGAGGTCCTGGATACTGTTGCTGCAGGAACAAGCGTGATCCTTTGTGACCATAGCAACAGCGAGCGTGGTTTTTTGTCTATACTCAGGGAAAGGCTGGCAGTGCATTTGCCTGAATCCGTGTCAATTAGATTATCACAGAAAGACAGGGACCCTCTTGAAGTAGTCTAAGGAAATCATTGTCTCTAGTTATTCATAAGACTTTAATGCAGACCACACAACTGATCTGAAATGTACTGCATGCCTCCAAATAAAAACAAGATTCATGTGAATAATCTTTTATAGTAATATAATTAAACTCTGGTAGTAATCTTCAATCATAATTCTGGAATAGCTTTGCAAGTGCTACATGTTATTACAATGTATGGCACTATTTAATGATTTAAATGCCATAGTACACTTCAATTTTCAGGTCTTGACAAATTTCATATAAAGTACATTACTGTAAAAACATTTAAGGTTCCTGTATTTTCGGAATATTAATGTAGTTACTAAATAACCATTTCACATCATGCCTGTCTTTGGCATGATCACATCAGATACTTAAGAACAAGCTCTACTACTTGCTGCACCCAATATCCCCAGTAGTAAATGTGTTAGCGCAGGGAGGTAATACTGTTTAAATGTGAAACAAATTCAATCATATGTGGAAATATATCATGGGAAAAAGCTATGTGTTCAAACCATATAAGCCTAGCAAGATTCAAGTTTCTCAATATTTTATGAAAAATAATGTTCAGCAGGCAAGGCAGTAGCTACAGAAAGATCAGTAATCATAGCAACTTTTATTAAATCGAATATTAAAGCAGTTTCACAAATTGATAATAAATGATAGTTTAAAAAACACCTGTACATACAAAGTAATTCATGGATTCATGATACATATTACACTATGCTCAAATAGTGTCCTTGCAAAACCTCCACATATACATATATCCACATACACACACATATATATATATACACAACACAACTAATACAAAGTGCATAAAGTGACTAAAAAAATCTGTACTTGATTGTTCACCTAAAATACACCTTGGAGATCTGCCATATAATCACATGTAATCCATAGCACTATCCAAACCTGACAAATTACACTAATACCTTTGATATCATGTGATAAAGCATACAAACTAATGGGGACCTCAAATCTGAAAAATGCATCACTCCTTTTGCTACAACAGATTATTATATGCTGATGCAACCATCCCACAGCATTTTTTTCCTTGTCCAACCCTCATTGCCCAAATAGCAGTAGGAACGATAATTAATTGGGATGATATAAAAATCATCACATACAGTGTGCAGCAATTTGAAAAGCAGCTAGGCGGTAAGACACAAGTAGAGAACTTAGAGTGGCTCAATCACAGGTGACTGAATCAGTTGACCATTTTTAGACAGCTATTCACTAGTTATAATTCAGTGACTGCAAATGTGTGAATGTCCTCATCTCAACCTGGCAGTCTGAGCACATAAAAGGTTCCGATGCTAAGCTCAGTCCCAGCCATTGTCTTTGATCATGTGAGATACTTCAATGATAAACTTTCCCTCTTTGTACTTTTGGCTTGACTCAAATGCCTGTTCCTGTGGGGGAAGAAAAAACAAGAAAATCAGGGAATATATGGAATTGTCAATACTACTGCAGAGCCCGCAGACTGAACACAACTGCAGTTGAATATACAGAATGGCCTCTCCAACTCTATGTCGTGTTAATGAGATTGAGTAATACCGTACTGCTTTCTTACATATTTCCAGCCTAGTGTAGTATGGCACCTCTCGCAGTAGATGTCTGCCACGGCATGGAGACCCGTTAGAAGGACTCTCTCTTCTGCCGGACCACATGCCACGTTCACCCTGAAAAGAGCCCACATAGCACCACGCAGCCTTAACCACCACTGTGCCAGCCCGGCTCGCTGTGTTCAGCACTGCTATTTTAAAACTGTGTTTTCATGATAGAACAACATGCAGAAAAAATACATTCACACAGAGAGGAAAAGTAAAGTGGAAACTCACACTGAATTGAAGAGGTACGCTCGTCCTTGACTGCCCTGAAAAGACTGAGATGCAAAGATAATGGTTACGTGAATACCAAGAAATACAATAAGAAAAAGCAACGATATAACAATCACGTACAACAAAATCATCAATTGATAATCAAATTACATACAGCTACAATACATTAAATTTTTTCATTCCTTTCATTGTTGAATAAAACAATAGTAATAGAAATCGCAACTGCAAACTATAAAATTCCTGTAAACGATAGATTTTATTCACTGGAATAAGGTGCACGTTGCTTCTGCTGTCTTGCTAATGTTTACCTTGGAAATGAGGTCATCGTGATTGGCCAAATGAGCACGACAGTGCACACAGGCATACCTACGATGGCATGAATCCAAGTACGCCTGGAAGGTCTTTGCCTTGGTCATTTTCACCATGTCTGAAACAGCGCCAGCATATAATGAAGCATTAACAAATTAGGACAGAATGTAAATACAGAATAACTGAAAATCAACTAGAGATTAAAGTTTACAAAAGTGCGCTAACATGCAGGTCAACCCCCCCCCCCCCCGGGTGACACAAACACGGAAACGCCGAAAGAAAAAAAACAATAATACAACAAACACAGGAGATAAAGTCAGACATGCAATAAGTTCAGAAAGCCCCTTCCTATCAAGTGGCACGCTTTAAATATCAACTTATCTGTTTTTCTGGAGACTATCTGCTGTTCTAATTTTGAGAGCTTCTGTTGAACATGTTGACAAGGCAAAAATGCAGCCGTCAAAACAGAAAGCCCAGCAGAGTTGCAATCAAATGCAGATGCTACAGTGTGACTGCAGCAACAGCAAAACATAACCTTTGTACCAAAATTCCACACGACCACACGACTCCAGCTCGCCTTAAACAATTAACTGCCTATGTAATAACATTACGTAAAACATACTTGGAAATTCAGCAACTTACCTAAAACCGGAGCTTTAATAGAGGACACGAATCTGTTTATTCCACCGTTAACTCCGAGTTGCGTTTGTTTTGACTTTCTTCTATATTACACTTACTTCAGTCAACACAATTGATAAAACGGTATACGGAAGTGTAACCTTATTTCATAGCTTCGTTCCTATGAAAATAATAACGAATTAGCTACCCATTTACAAGCAGGTTTAGCCAACAACGTAAGCTTATAATTTATTAATGTACATAATTATTCAGCTGTAAAACCGAATAAGGAACTTGCTAACTTTAGTAGTTTAAGTAACTAGCTATTTTTAAATCGTCTTTTTCCGTTGTACTTCTCACTATATCCAATTATGCGAGACCGCCTTTCAGGGTATAATTTTAAATATCTAAAATTGAACAGAAAAAAATATAATCAACGTACTTGCAGAGCTAGCGAAACCAAAACATGACACCACCGCGGAGCGCTGGTTTGTTTACAACATGAATTCAGGCTGAACTCCTAAACGCAATTACATCGCGCAAACGGTCCGTGGACCAATCAGCATTTTCAGCGAAGGAGCGTGTATGAAAGGTGAACAATCAGAACACGTTTTACATTTTCAACTTTATACTGCTCGCTCACTGTATGATACGAAAACTGGGAATGGTTTAAATGAATTTGAACCGCACTGGCGGGTGAATAGTATCGTCACATATAATTGTATAATATAAGAATTGACTGATTATATTGAATGGAAAAAAGCATGGGATATACAAAATAAGTACGCCTTTTGTGGGATCGAATGGGAAAATATGTATGTTTTTTCGATGTATTTATTTATTTAGATAAATAATTCTATACAGATTGAACAGATACCTAAAATCAAATCGACCATCATAGAGGCCATCAATACTTCCAGGGCTCTTCTACCACGAGCCCCCAATGTACAAAGTACAAGACACTTACTGTTGTCCAGAAGTACAAATTCAACGTGTGCCAAATGCACAGACCTACATTCAAAGATGATTCACATTATGCTCAACGGTTTATGATCTGAGGAAGGTAAAACTGCAGGAAACTCATTCCTATGGGCACAAAAGGCAACTGACCAGTGTAGTAAAGCATATGCAGCTAGAGACCTCTGCTTAGTGTGAACAAACGGGGAATCACAGAATTCTGGGCATCCATGGAACAGGGGATATGTATGGAGATGTGAGATACTGCAAAAACATCACATAAAATGATCAAGACCTTCCAAAAGGGTGACAAGGGTTTAAAGAAATATGTATTTAATATACAAAGCAGGATTTACCTGTTTCATTTGATTTCCTTTTAGGTTTCCTTCCTGTTTTGTGTTAAGCATCCCAATGCCAAGATGCTGACAATGCCAGCCTAAAGGGTGATAGTGGTTTGGACCTGGTGTAGACTTAAAGCTTTCTATTAAATATGTAATTTTTGTTCTTTGTTGCAAAACTGGTTTTATTTATAAACACTTCCTTATAAACCAAAAGTCTACTAATATATGTAGATAGTATGATAAGTCACAGGCTACATTTAACAGTCCAGCTGTTAAAATGTATTTTCAATCTCACATGCAAAAGATAATGAAAATGTATCCTATAGGGAATGTTGCATGGATACAGATCCACTATCACAGAAAAGTACAGATAATATCATGCACAACACAACAGTATGACATATATGCAAACCTGTTTCTGACATTTCTTGACATGATTTCTGTTTTTCAGTGGTCCATACAATAATATCCTGTCTTTGATATTGTTTAACTAGTGATGAAATCCGTGCATGGAAAAAGTACTGTTAATGGGCAAGATTAAATCTTTTTTATGTATTAAATAATATGACACTATTATATTCCAAAAAACACCTTAAGTGGGCTGCATTTACCTGGTCAACAATATGTCATTGTCTTCTTTAATTTCGATGTTGGCAAGCATTTTAGGAAATCTCTTAAATAAATCTTCTAACAGGACAAATTGTCGGTCCTCCCCAGTGTTATAATGGCCCTTTCAACAAAAATAGACAAGCATATCCACTCACCTAAAGGATTATTAGGAACACCATACTAATACAGTGTTTGACCCCCTTTCGCCTTCAGAACTGCCTTAATTCTACATGGCATTGATTCAACAAGGTGCTGAAAGCATTCT
>JABFEB020000092.1:32331790-32348900 GCA_019775895.2 Stomatorhinus ivindoensis
CTTTTTCCTATTTGTAGTGGAGATGAGTGGTACCCGGTGGGGTCTTCTGCTGTTGTAGCCCATCCGCCTCAAGGTTGTGCGTGTTGTGGCTTCACTATGTGCCACTATATCTTAAAGGCCTCTAAGAATGATATCACTCATGCAGATATCTATAGTAACAATGGCACTGCAAAATTAAACTGCATCTGATTTCTACAATTAAACATTACAATATACATATTGGTATTTTATTGACAATATTCAATAAATAAATGTCATTTAAATAATTTAAAGTGTAATTTAAAATGCCATTCAATTTGTAATTTAGATAAATGTAAATTATTTGAATTCACTTGTTACAATTTAAATAATTGAAATGACGTATTTGTTGAATATTGTCACAAAACACCCTCCATAACATAAACACACACACACACACACACAAGAATCTTAGAAAGGTTAGAGAAACACCTCCAGACTTAATGAAAAGATCGTGACATCATGTCAGGTCTGCCGTAGGAGATTCTCATCGTGAGACACAACCATGTGACCATCCCGTGTGAGGTGGCATTTCAGCTCCAACAGGTGAGTACCTTCTTTAACAGCACTGCAATAAGGGGAATCCATTAGCCTACTAGAAAGCTGCTCATTCTACTCCTGACTGTCTACCACCTTGCATGTTAACATAGCTGGCTGTAATACTTGATGCTACTGAAGGGCCCGATTATCCGTATCGGGTATGTTAAATGAATGTTGCTCCTGAGATGTGTATGGTGGCAGCTCTCAGGAGCATAAATGAGCAGTCCTGGTCTACTGCAATGGATACTAAATTAAAATAAAAAATCCTATTACTCTCTGTGTAAAAGCTTGCATGTTTTCTCCTGCTCCTTGAGAAATGAAAATATATAATTACTTAACTAATAGCCCAGAAATAAATAGGAAGACACAAAGCTCACCTCTCAGTAACATATCAGCAGGTCATGGAGCATATTCTAAAGGTAGCATTTAAAGTATATCTATGTGCCATACGGCTCCTGTGGAAGATGTGTTTGCTCTGAAAAGCCTGTCATTTCTTATGCAAGATGTGAGGGTTCTTCAAGAGGTAGAGTAACATTAGAACATAGCCCCCAGCATTGGGAGAATGTAAAAACCCAGATAAGTTGGATTCTTCAGGTGGATAAAATCACAATGGTAAAAAAAACACTAGTTGGCTCATTGGCTAAATTCTTAATTATTCATATCAAAAATGCTTTAAAGGTGAGATTAGTCACCTTTACAAAATACACCAAAGGGGGGAAAATCATTCAGTTATAAATACTGATTGAAAATACACTTCAGTTCTTCATTCGCATGATTGCTGGACATTTTCCGTTTTCACTTCTCCACTCATTCCTATAAAGCATTTCCCTATTTGTCAAAATCAGTTGTGCCTCCGATTGCTCCGCTCCACCCGTCAGCTGAAACAGGATACTCGGTCAGAGATGTTTAACCATTGTCTACACACATTTAAGCTCCTTCCTTTGCTCCGGTTTCTGCTGAAGATGCCATTCCTCACTTTACAGTACACTGCTGGTGTAGTTCATTATCAAGTGCACTGTTTATGCCAGTATTAACCTTTCCTCCCTTTCCTTGCCATTCTTTGCACAAGGGTTGTTTTATTTTTTAATTTAGAGGGTTAATAGGCATACAAATGGCTACAAATCTCTAAAGAATGTAATAAAGTTTCTTTTACAGAGCAGGCTTTCTGTTGAAACAAGTGACCCCAGAAACCTGTTAAGACACAATAGATGACTTGGACAGTTACATTATTTCCCTGAAAAGATAGCTTGTGTGGTAAGTTGCTGATAACGATTAATCCAACAGGAAATAAATCATGCTGTATTCTAAATTTTTCGGTATTTACTTGCCATGTTAAAGGCTAAGCACCCACACCATATCTGTATTGTGCCTTCATATAGGCCTACGCTTTTAAGCACCAAAGTAGGTTACCTGGTTCTGGCCTTGACACTTTCTATAGCGTTTCATACACGTTAAAGAAAATTTGTTTCATTCAGCAGGTAGTTCTTCTTCTAGAGATGACACAATAAAACAATGGAGAAAGGAAAATAATATTCAGAATGGAAATTTTATTTAACTTGTTTATCATAATACCCATATTCTGTATACATTTTCTATTAATCTCTGAGTATTTCATACTTTTAAAATAATTCCATTTTAATATTTAGAAAAAAAAATCTTATGTCTGAAACAAAATGTTGGCTTTTATTACACCCAAAACAGAGGGGGAAAAAAAAAATCAAGTCCCTTTTCTGTAATAATAAAAAACCGCCAAAGCTTCACCAATTTAACAATATACACAGGAATAACAGCAACTCAAAAACAAAAAAAAAAAGGTTGATGACCTATACGCATTCCATATACTTTAACTACAGATTACAAGAATAGTTCAATTCATTCATATTTTCACCAGTGTAAAATTCTAGATGTCAGACACTGTTCATCATTACTTTTATTATGTATGCAGCACTTCAGGGAACTAGCAAAAAATACAACTAATCAGCATCTGGTCCCTTTAAGGAAATCTGTTTTCAAACAACGATAATTGCGGCTGCCTAATATGCAAAAACAGTATGTACCATTGCCATGCGAGATCCCCATTTGCTTCAATTTCTATTTTTTTTGCATCACATTATCACTAGTTATATTACACAACTGCCTCACCATGGAAAATTCCCCAACATGTAGAAAGACGAGGCATTTTTGAAACGAGCAACAGACCGTACGTGTCATCTTAACAGAAAGCAACTGCAAACCTTCACAAACTGTCAATGGGTGTTTCATATTTACTTTATAAATTTGAGAATACAATATCAAATCTCACATATAAAATGTCATTAACATAGGCATCTTACAAATATTCACAAAGTAGGCAAGCCTAAACAGATATGGACTTTATTACCACAGCCGTTATGTGAGCCCTTTCAGAAACATTGAAGTCGAGATGCAGATGTGACAGGACAGCACTTCCAACAACAAAGCATATCTGTGAGCTTTGGGTGACGACACAATGGCTTGGCAATGTGGTACAGACTCCAAATTTTAGCATATGTGGTGGAGTAGCAAAGCTCACTGGGCTGTACTGGGAACAGGAGCACTGTAAGGGGAATGCTGATTGAAGGGTGAGAAAGATAAATGTTATATAGGAGTCAGTGACGGATCAAGGATGTGTCTGCTGCTCAAGGCTTTACAACAGGCACGACTTCTCCCACAACTAGTACAATCAAACCATTAAAAAAATGAAATACAGAAGATAACTGAGCAAGACATCCTCTTAAAAAGGTACAACCGTCATTTAATAAATAATCAGACCTGGCTGGCCATGCCAACAAAAAGGGTAAGAATATTTACACAAAAACTCCCTGAAATGTAAGGACAAAGGGAGAGATTAACACCATATATGGGACAATGACAGGGAAAGAACACAAAACAGAGCAAAGGCTGGGGCTTGGGTTTGATTTTTTAAAACACATAGATGGGCAAATGACTTTCTGAAATAGAGGAAAAGTGGGATGAAAGGGGGGAGATTTGAAAGGCAGTTAGGGCAACAGTAAAGTGTCTCACCATATCCCGTCCAAACATACATAACACAGGGACCATGTGACTAACAAATATTCCAACCAAACTTAACATATAAAGACCATAAAATAGAAATGTCATCTCTTTAAACAGTAAAACAATTAAGTATTTTATAGACTCAATTTAAATTCCATTAACCTAAAAAAAGTCTGACCATAAGTCACAACAGTTATTCTTAAAATGTAAACAAAATTATGCCTACGTTTAGACCAACGATGCCCCTTCTGTGAAGAAATAAAAAGACAGAAGGGTCCATTACAGCAATATGCACGATGGGTGACGGGGCACAACCCAGTGAGAACTGGGGAGGACTGCAAGACAGGGGGGAATAAAGAGCAGGGATGGAGAAAAGTGAAAAGGCCAGTCGAAGGAAGGACCAATAACACATACCAACAACAGTTAAACCGTTGAATTACAAGAGCTATGACAGAGGAAACCTATTGAAGACATGACTTCTCTCATACAACGTTATCCATTAAACATTATGTTTAATACATTTTTAAATAATTGTTTGAAGCCTTTTCTGCTTTGCTGTTGTCTTCAAAGCTGAAAATATGCACAGTTGTAAGACCGCATTTTATCTTGCTTTAAGTTATAGAACAAATACTATGCATGCAATACATCAGATTTGTTTAGGCATTTCATGAATATTAAAATATTGATTTGTGTATGATAAAGACCTGCCATTTATTTGATTAAATATAATCTTAAAAGGCAGATCTCCAAAGACTGAAAGTACCATTTAACATTCAGTCTTTAAAATAGCAATACTTGTCTAGGTTCATGAATCCCAGAAAGTGTAAAACTAATTTTAAGTTGGATATTATGCTAAATAACAGGAAAGATTTGATCGTTTTTCAAAAACCTATTATTTTGGTTGAACAGAAACACGAGCTGGGGTGTCTCCAAGAGGGTCATACATGTATCTTACTGTACGTTTTCTTTCTGGGAGTCCTTGTGAATTCCACCCTTCACCTCAACTCCTCATTGCCTTTCATTCCCATCACCCCAGTTTCCTATCCACTTATTGGTCCCTCAGGACCCCTGGTAATTTGCCTGGAAACGTGCAGTCTCCTCGTAAATCAGCTCCTTTAACTTCTCCTTGGGCAAGTCATCAAGCTCCATGTTAAATGTGAAAGGCTCCTCTGCAACCGGCTGCATGGACACACACAATAAAGTCAGTCAGTTTAGTGCACAAGACAAGTCACACAACAACTGCTAGTTTAACAAAAGCAGTCATGATTATGCAGCGTTTATAATGTGGTACCTATACAACATCAAGTGGTTATTGTCAGTATTTAATAAGCTGGAAAAACGCAAAAGGAACAGTTGCAAAAGCAGGTCAGACACAAGCAGCACTGGTGGAAATGGTGCTGCAAGCATGCCTGCCGACAGCTGCTCATGCGCACTCACACTACTGACCAATCAGGCAGAAGCCAAAAGCAAACAGCTGCAGCCATTTTAGATAAGGAGAGACATTTTTTCAATATGTGCAGAACATTCTTTAACATGTATAAAATGTGTTCTTTGGCTACAAGCAATGAGGGATCACTGGTTTACTGTGTCATTGAATTATAAAGGCTGATTAGAGGAAAGGTGGTACTTTCCTAACTTAAAACACACACAAAATGTTATCCAATGAATTAAGGCACAAAGGCAAATGGAAGAGTGTTCTGACTTCATCTGGAAAAATTACCTATTAAGTGTGTTGTGACAAGTGGATTGGAAAAAGTGTCAAGGCAAACTAAATAAAGTGATTAAAAATTGAAACATTCCTTATGCAGCACTACCAAAACATACAGGCATTCACTAGGCAGAGTGACAGGATGCTAAATTTACAAAACATCACAATAGAAGAAATAAGGACAAAAAAAGGTCAGGCTCACCTCATCCGAGGGGTCATAGTACTGCTCCAGGTAAGGGTGGGCCAGAGCCTCTTCCACCGTAATGCGCTTGTTGGGGTTAAAGGTTAACATCCGGTCCAGCAAATCAAGGGCTGATAAAATACACAAATGACAATGAATACCTGCCCACAGCACATACATGGTGAACAGCAACACATCTTTATATTAGCTTCGGAACAGCTAAAACGTTGTACAATGTGTTGCTATATAGTGACCCCAGCAGGTAGCTGTAAGAAATCACCCCCTACTCAAGTAATTCATGTTATTCAGGGCTCACAAAAGGAATACTTGTTTTATTATTTTTATATTATTATTTTACATAGATGTAATGCATAAAGGACATTTACAATTTAAAGCACATAACAGGTCCACATAATTATACACGTACACAAGTATCACAGTATAAAATTTAAATGCTTTTGACCTGTTCCATCAGAATCTGTTACAAAAGTGTGTCCATATTTGCATACTCAAAGAATTTGTTTTGGTATTAGTATGTGTGTATGTTTGAATACAATGTACATGAGAAACCTTACTTGTGATATAAAAAGGTTCAGGTTCATTTAGGTTCAATTTTAAATTGGAGTAAATAATGGATAAAGGAAGTATGGAAATAGAAACATAAAAGCATAGACTTTTCAACAGAGCAAAGTGTAGGTACCTTTGTTATCTGCCTTGGGAAACAGTTTAATCCATGGAATACTGGGTTTTGGGGGAAGAGACTGTAGGTAGTTCCTGGCCTTCATATTAATGATGCAGTTCAGGTCATCTTGAGAAGGGGAGCCCAAGATGCCTGGCAGGACAAAATCAATGACATACTGCATCAGTACAAGCTGACAGATTGTGCTGTAATTCTCAATACCATATCCAGGTGGGCCCAGTGAGTTTTACCCAATATGTGGTTCAGCTGGTCCAGGTAGTGCTTCCCTGGAAAAATGGGTCTATTGGAGAGCATCTCAGCCAGGATACACCCCACTGACCAAATATCAATGGACATGGTATAGCCCTAAGAGAGCACAAATGACAGATTCATTAGCTTGCGAGCATGGATTGCCTTATACATTGCTTTGTTATTTGTGCCATTTATGTATTATTTTAAAGACATATTGGTTGCTTTTTACATTGACATCAGTACAGTTAGCAAATATAGCAACCAGCTGATCCAACTGTGGAAAAAGCTTGCAGAGATGCAAGATGGGGCTCCCACAGTGTCCTGGATCATGCTCTACCTAACAGGTGGCATGTGATGCTTTGAGACCGTGTGGCACATCGTGGAGGCTTCGTATGTTCGTGGGAGTCTGTGAGATCACCGCCCACCCAGAGAGAAGATGAGGGGTGCTGTGATCATAAAAGCACCTTAGGATCCACTTGAAGCACTTGACTAATATCAGATGCACCGTAATGAGGGAAGCCAGAGGAAGCCACTCTGGGCGTCTTATGTGTGCTAAAAAGCTACAAGTGGTCTTCTATGAGTCCATAGCAACGAATGAAATTTCCTAAGCTGTGGTCTTCTGGGGAAGCAACATTATGAATCAATGAATGGGCAAGCTCCAGAAGGAGGGCAACAGTAAAGATATCACCCATCATGAACCACTGTCCCTCCCCTGCACAGTCATATCCATCACCCACCACGATACGCCGGGCAGCACTTTCTCCCGAATACCATAAGACAATATACCGCTTCCTCCCAACAGGCCCACTGTCATTTCTGCCAATGTAATTGGACAGCATTCTTAGAGCCTATGTAGGACTTGGCTAGATAAAGCATGTATACAATAAGCAATCCCACTCATCCATCCACGTCTGTGTAACAATGACTCTCTGTACTACCTGCACTGCCCTTACACTCCTGTACTTTATGTTCCACGGTACCAGAATTACCCACTAGAGATTTACATTGCATTAACATTGATTTCCTGAGCAGACACTTTTGTCCAAAGTGACATACAAGTGAATAGTAGAGAACAGGTTCAGCCAGAGTCCTTGGAGCAATTGGGGTTAAGGGTTTTGCTCAAGCGCTCGATGGTATGATTACACTGCCAGCTGTGGTATCTGAATCCACAGCCTCCCAGACATAGGCACAAATTTCTAACCAACTGCAGTATACACCCAGACTCACCTACGCAGGGGGTGGTGAGTAGTTCAGTTAGAGATTGTCTATGGATTGAGCATAAATTAAAACATTTTTTTAAATCAAAAACAAAATGGATTCAGAAGTCCACAGGAAACCATACTGCAGATGAGAATTTTGAGATGTATTGAACTTTCTCTAATTTTCACAGAAGGCTTGTGTGCAATGTGAGAAATGGCACAATGAATCCTTTAACTCTAATTTTCTGTAGTACCGATTCATTTCAGTAACCAGTAATGCACCCCAGCCAGTCCCAGAAAAAAAAACAATGTTGGGGAAGAGCTGAACAGGGTTCCAAGACAACATCTATTAGAATTATTAGTCTGAGAATTTGGGCACTTAATATATTGAATTTCAAAATATAACATGTCTACATAAGACAATATACAAGGAGGACGCAACAGCATGTTTGGCATGTAGAAGACAATGCTCAAAGTGGTACCTTGGAATTGAGCATAATCTCAGGGGCACGGTACCAACGGGTCGCCACATACTCCGTCAGGAAGCCTGTGTGATCGTGTTCTGGGTCAGCTATCCGAGCCAGTCCAAAATCACAGATCTGGCAGGTAAGAGAGAGATGGTATTAAAGATGGAAGGAATGCTCCAATAACAGCCATGCTTTGCATAGGTTCTTCTGTTCCCATCACCTCACAATCTCCATGCAAAGCTGAGCAGACACCAATCAGCTTGATCACATGTACCACTGGATATTCCCTTTAATTCTGCCAATCTGAACCCAGTGAAAGCTCAATGACCTACAGGATCTAATTCAGCATTGGTGCAAAACAAACTTACCAAACACTTAATGAATTAGAAACTAACTAAAAACAAACTCTAAATAAACCAGCTACTAACAGTAAAGTGGAATCATTCATGCAAACAAAACCCATGTGTTGCATCACTCAAACTAATGACTATAATGACATTATTTAATTCACTCTTTAAAATTCAGTTAAGTGAGACAAACCAAAACGTAATTTACTAATACTGTCAGAATATAAAGCATGTAAAACCATTTTTCTGTGTAAATGGATACGTTTTTTTTCTTTTTAACAAATGGACATACACTTTACTACATTATCCTGCTATATACTGTTTCAAGCAGAAAGAATGTCAGACACTCCATTTGTTAGTTTATATGAATGACAAACCATTGCTGGGTGGCCTACACGAGATACACACCCTGTTACCTGGAATTCTTACCTTGAGGTCACAGGTGGTGTTGATTAGGAGATTGGAGGGCTTGAGGTCTCTGTGTAACACATTAGCTGAATGGATATACTTGAGGCCTCTAAGGATCTGGTAGAGGAAGTAGCAGATGTGGTCATTGCTGAGCTGCTGAGTCTTCAGCAGTTTGTACAAGTCTGTCTCCATTAGGTCCTGCACAATGTAGCTGATAGGAGAGTACAGTTAAGGACTTTATCCAAAGGCAACATATACATTTCCTCCTACTGCAAAGATCATTAGATCACATGAGCATTTATTTCACATTTACAATATGGTCTTTAGCATGATGAGAGGTCAAGTTTCTTCAGTGCGCAAGTATCGATTCACATCGTCAAATTAGAGTGTTACAAACAGACCGCACAGCATGGTGGCTCAGTGAGTGGCCCTGTTGCCTCATGTCCAGTGTCACCGGACTGAATCCAGCCTCCAGAGTTTACAGTTCTCAGTGTTGTTCTATCAGTCCAAAGACATGGAGTTACGCTAAGGCCACTTTTCCACTGCACCAACCATACTTTACGGTTTCCACCGATACCAGTCGAGTACCGGTACCAAAAGTGCCAAACCAGCTGGGGCACTTCTTTGATACCTCAGTACTTTGGGATGGGACTTGAAACACTTTTTGTCGATTAGAGGCAGGCTATTTGCATAACCAAACATAATACAAATCCTGCCTTGAAAACAGTTATGATCTCAGAAAACAACAATAAAAAGTAAGTGATGTAGTCAGAAGAACAGATACAACAAAATCACAACAAAAAATGTTGTAATAAATATTGAGGCATTTATAAAGCATAAAGAACTTTATAAATTTCACAGATCCATCTAGGAGTGATTTAAACAGCAAGGATGAAAATGATTGCTGTATGTTTTCTCAGACATTCATGCAAAAGCAGTGGAGGTATTCTTTAAACATATTAGACAATCTGTAAAAATTAAAATTTCAAAGCTAGCCAAAGCTTTTTTTTCTAGTGACAGTAAAATTGTTTCAGGAAAAGTTAAAATCCCTGCATATATGTCTGTAGGGAATCGAAAGGAAGAAAAAGCCTGATCTTAATCTAGCCGACTAGTGACATAAGAATTGCATGTGCATAATCAACCAGCCCTAATATACTACAGCAATTTTTCAAATTTAGAACAAAATACCCCACCTTATGTTTGATGTCATTTGACACCAGTACCAGTTTACACCAGTGGAAAAACCAACACCTTGAAGTATAGTACTTTTGATACTTTGAGAAACACAGGCTATACAGTTGGCCACCAAGTTGAAAAATATTTTAGCCTTTTTATGGAAAAAGCAGCATCCACACTTATTTGATTCCAATTTACAGGGTCAAGAAAACAGTCAAATTCACACCACTCCGCCCAGGCAGATGTCAATCTAGTTACAGCAGTGCTTGTTTACTTCTTTTCACATTAGCCAAATTCCTGCTGATGCTATCTTTTAAATATTGAGCAACACAATTGCCCAGCCAACACCAAATTCACTCTGCAAAACGGGCATCAGTTCTGCTTCCCCAATACCACCTTCAGCTGGGTTATCAGTGCAACACACCTGTTCTTAGCCAGCTCAAATGTGCAATACTCATTTTTAAATGGCAAAGGGTAATGTGTAAATTCTTCATACAGATAAACAAAACCAAAATTACCCCCCCCCCCAAATCATGCACATTTGGGTACTCATGTAACTGTTCTACTGAAATTCAGCACAATTACATTAACTTTAAAAGGAGTCCTAAGATCTTCCCAGTTCATTCACTCTTCTTATCAGTCCATTTACAAGGCACCTATGGCACTTTTCCGCTGCCACGAGGAACTGAGCCACACCTAACCAGAAACCACAGCTTTCCATTGCAAAGTATGCGAGCCGTAGCTAAGCCATACCAGTGCTGACAGTAAGTAGGACCAAAAGTGTGAATAAAACCAGCTGGTTGGGTCACTACTATCTGATTGACTGAAATGCGGAGATACCAGTGATTTGGGGTAATCTGTATGAATTATCTGAAGGAAAAAAAGCATATTCTATATTTTACTCATTATTAGTAATATTGCGCATGGGAATGTTTTGATACATTCCTGATAATTCGGAACTTGAAAATTTCCAACCTCATATTTAAAGTACTATAGAATGAAACAGAATGGATTCATAATGCAAATTTACACAAAGGAATGCTACTTCCACTAGTGTCGGATGCTAATATAACACAGCGATTCTCACAGACATGCTAGAGGAAATTAGCGCATAGCAAAAAAATTAAAATAAAATAGCACACAGTACATCATAATGTATGCCACATGGACTATATACATGTAGTTTTAAGTCACTGTCGCTCACCAAACCCGGAAAGTGAGCTGGAATCGTGCTGTAGAAGTTTAGTGTGTCTATGCATTGAGGCTCAGGTATGGGTTAGTTCCATTATGGCAGTGGAAAAGTGCTACAAGATATTCAACATAAGTTGCTTCTTTCTACAGTATAACACAGGTAACAACTAACTGCCTGACCCAGAGAAACATAATCCATAATTACAACCTCTACGATAAACAGGAAATCATGAATACACACCGAGTCATTGTCCTAAGGTGGCTGAACATCTTGCCTTTCATTTCTTAACAAAACAGCTACTCTAAATTTGTAGACAGGCTGATTTATAAAGAACTTGGACAACCAAAATGACACTATGTTCTCACATGGCTAGGGTGTGAGACAAAGAAAGAACTATTTGTCTAACAGAAACTTCAAGCAGAATGTTCTTATGTAAATAGGTCTATAAATTTTTATCTGCAGTTTCCAATATATAATTTTATGTAAATAGTTGACCTATTACATTCTTGCTATTTTGGTGTGGTTAGCTCTTGCTCCAATACTGCTTACACGTGGGCATTCACGGGAAGTTCAGCCTAGCTAGTGGGCTTTTAACATCCATTCCCTTGCCATCTGCTAAATAAGTAAATGTACACATCAGGTAAGGGGTATAAGCAGACAGGTAAACAAGAAACACTTAATGCAGGGAGACAAAACCTGCAGTGAGGCCAGAGGAACATGGCATTGATTTCGTGAAGGATACACATCTCTCATGTTGTCAATGTGCCGGGCTCTCAGGATGTCATTGATGCCGATGATGTTCTCATGGCGAAATCGGAGCAGGATCTTGATCTCCCTCAGGGTGCGCTGGCAATACGTCTGATGCTCGAAAGGGCTGATTTTCTTAATGGCCACACGCAGCTTGTTAACGTTATCATAGGCCGAGCTAAGATTGAACATGTACAAATAGCAAACGTTAATTTTTAGACGTGTCGGTTCCTTTAAAAAAAAAAAAAATTCACACGGCACATCTCAAACACTGACTCGATGTAAGGGAACCGTTTCGTTGAAGCTGGTTGTCTAATTTATATGCAGTTTAAGCTTGCAAGAAACCCAAATCGGAGTTGTTAAATATCAAACACCAATCTGAAATCCCTATATTGTTATACTTTTATAACTATACAGGTTTGGCCGACGCCAAGCGTCCATGAATCCAAATACTCATTTTCAAACTAACACTACAGGAAGGACACGGATCGCTTCATGCGGCGCGTAGGCAGATAGCGGCAGATGGAGAGCGGCACTAACGGACAGGCTGTTTAAACTCTGACATTTCCTATACGAATCCCATCAAGAATATGCCTGCCATTCGTAGCCATCGTGTAATTTATTCACCGATTGAATGCACCTAGAAAACGAGTCCAGGGAGCCTGCACCAGCGTCGGGTGGGTATTTCCCCATTTAGGAGTTAGGCTAGCATGACTCGGTAATTGAATTGCACGATTAAACACACATCAAAGAGCCCGTGTCTCGTTAATAATGCATTAAGAGGCCCGGGCTTCTGGACTGTTCTGCTTCCTGTGCAGAGAAGTAATCGGCGGCTAAGCGCTGAGCAAGCTGCGACCTGGTCGCCCCAACCACGCCTAGAATTCTTGCGCGAGGAGTGCTAGCTACTAGCCAAGTTAGCCTGCGGGTTGTAAACACGACACATACATGCTAACAGGGGTCATGAACGCGTTCTAAAAAGTTTAATAAACCTGATAAAAGAATAAATCTGTTTATCAGGCCAGTGCTTTTCCCTCATGTTTCCCAGTCTGCGAGCTAATTTGAAAACACATAAGACGAGTATCGCGTCCTGACGTTTTAGCAACACGGAACAGAGCCTCACCAAACCATTCCATACGCCCCCTCGCCGATGTACATCAGGTCCGTATAGCGGGGTCCCACGTCGAAATTTTGCCCCTTCACCGACTCCAGGCCAGGTTTGGACCCCGCCGCCCCGGACGCTCCGCCGGGTGCCGTGGCGTTTCCAGGCCCAGCGGCTGCGCCGCTACCGGTGGCTGCGGCTCCGCCGACTGTCGCTGCGCTGTTGTTCGAATCTGCCATCGTTCCTCTAAGAAATAACAACGGTTTAACGCTTCTTCCGCAGATACAAACGTTGAGATTCAGGCGTCCAGGTATTCCCCGAAAAAAAAAACAGATTTATAAGCTACGGACTTCGCGAGGTTTACTCCGCTGAGTCCGTCCGTTTGCTTGACAGACGCCGCGAACGCTGCCGAGGGGCCTGCTCTGTATAAACTCGCTCCGATTCCGCGCTGAAACGCGCCCGACAGGCTGGGAGATGTAGCCGTGCGCGTCCACGACGAGGCAGATCGGAATCGACGAGATGCGGGCACGAACGCGCCCGAGAAACAAGGCCGAGCGTGAGAGTGGGCGTGCCACGCCTCCCGGAAGGCGAGGTCTCCGCTTGGCAAACAGCGAGCCGGGGTGGTCATCTTTCAGCAGGTACTCATGCTGTATTACAACATGGCAGGAGTGATGGTGATGACGGAAAGGCTACCATAAAATCTGCCTCGCCTGCATCCATAAGTTATGGTTAAGTCATTTGTTAAATACGCGATTCACCATAATCTATGTAATTTTTATGATTTTTAAATGAAACGTATAAAACATTGCATTGTTCATATGCAGCATACAGTAAATGTCATCATTAAACCATTGTGTAATGTAGATACACATAGCCTCCACAGATTTATCCATGCAATGGTGAGATAATTTCTTAGATAAAAATAATTCAAATTATAACCGAAAGGTTTCTAGCGTATGCATTTCTCAGTGAGCTGACACATCTGTGTTTGCTTTTATTAGCATAAACACTTCTATACACAATCAGTCGCTCTGAGTTCCGTGAATGTAGCGAGAAATTGACCAGTGTCTCGGAGATATTTCTAGCCAATTCGTATGGGCTTTAAGGTGAATTGATTTCCATTATTGAAAAACCATTATTGAAATAATGCATTAATAATAAACAAGTGGAACAGGGATTATAAACTGGTAATGCTTTCTATTAAGTCTTCCAGCCGTACTAGAAACAACAGGGCAAGTGGTCAGCATTTTAGACCTTACCAGTTAAAGCCAGACTTGGCAGCTGCTGGTCTCTCCTAATTGTAATAAATGAGGATTTTTTTTGGCAGGAATGGAGCGTACGTGAAATAAGATTCTGTGTGGATTGTGCGGCAGACACTAGCTGGTGTCAAAGTGCTAAAAGGAGGTGCTGAGCTCTCAGTGGTTCCCTGAATAATGGGCAGGCTCATCATTCAGCCATTAGAGTCTTCAAGCCAGGAGTTAAAGGCTGTCAGGCATGTCACTGATGTTTCACCATTACTGAAAGTGACTAATTATTTACCTTTTTTCTGTATCGCTTTCTGTCCAAGCCTTCTGAGGATTACACACTGTAGGTGATTACAGTAACACAGAATATTAAGCCTGCTTTCAGTAACAGCAGAAGTTGTATTGTTACTAGGGTACTTTTAACAGTTTCGTTTATTATGGCTTTCCTAGAATAAATTATAATGTACTAAAAAGTAAATCATATATATCCTACAGTACCAACTTTTCACATTTCCTGAAGGCTGTCAGGAAATCTAACCACCGGTCAGAGCCACTGGTAAGTGACAACAAATTGAACAAATTCAATTTTTAATGGAGAAAGAAAGTGAGCTCATTAAGATATAGCAGGCTATTTCTTATAGCCCTTCATTAATCTGACACTGTGATATGCTCCATGTATGTTTCACCATGCTGGCAAATGGCCAAATAGTCCAAGGTCATTGAGAATGCTATAACTTTTGCAGACCTGTGCCTCAAGGGCCATATTGACTGTGAAAAACACAAAACTCATCTTGTGAAATCATGAAATCACTGCTCCAAGTAATGATCAGTACTACTTTAAATGTTAGGAAACATGTACCACAGGGTCTGGAAAGGGCCTTAATGTTTTATTTATTGTTTAATGTTTTATGTTTTTACATGGAATTACACTTAAAATATAAAATATGCAAGTTTCATCTAGTACTAAATATCCATCCATCCATCCATCCATCAATTTTCTAAACCGCTTATCCTACTGGGTCGTGGGGGGTCCAGAGCCAATCCTGGAAGCTATGGGCACAAGGCAGGGAACAACCCTGGACGGGGAGCCAGCCCATCGCAGTAGTGCTAAATATATAATCCCATAATTAAATATTAGTAATGAGCTACAAAACATGAAATACTTCAGAATACCTCCATCTATATAAATGGGTCAAGTGACTCATTTAAATCTGTTTATCATTCTTTCTGATTCCCACCAGTGTTTATTTGTTACTTAACAGGCTTATTGACTTTTAGAGTTGCAGTGTTTCAGGCTTCTGCATAACTGAATGTGTTTATCAGAATGTTTCACAATCAAAATTAAATATGTAACATTAGCCCAGGAACTTATTTAGCTCTCAGGAGTCAAGAACCAATGATAGGTCATCACATGATAGTCACCCTATCTGATAAATGTTGAAATGTGTAAAAGGAATATAATACTATCACAAATGACAGTGATTACTTAACAATGGTGGCTCAGTGACTAGCGCTGTAGCCTTACACCAGTATTTTCCAAGTCGGTCCTTGGGGACCCCTAGACAGTCCATGTTCTTGCTCCCTCCAAGTCCCCTGCCAGACCATCCAACTCTTTCGGGAGCTAGAAGGGAGCAAAAATGTGGGCTGTCTGAGCACCCGAGGGCTGGGTTGAGAATCACTGTCTTATATCTCAGAGATTGAAGGTTCTCATCCCTGTGGGTGGGGTATTTGTATGAATTATGCGGGGTTTCTTCCAAAGGTCCAAAGCCATGCAGTTGGGTTATTGGATTGGTATGCTTTCCGGGATGTACCCTTTGTCAGGTGACCCTGTCACTGACTTAATCATATGCACACTGGTCTTTCGGCCAAACCCCACCCACTGAGAGAGCCTCTTGGCTTTAAATACTGCCCATGAATAATTTGTATACTGGACTGAAAACAATGCTAGAGATGGAACTTTCTCTTTGTTATGTAGCCAAGCCATTGACTGCATGAATGTGTGTTGATTTGCTATCCACTGATAGTATGGGGTACACCCTGGATGGGATGCCAGTCTATCACAGGGCACAAGGCTGTGGTACACCCTGGATGGGATGCCAGTCTATCACAGGGCACAAGGCTGAGGTACACCCTGGATGGGATGCCAGTCTATCACAGGGCACAAGGCTGTGGTACACCCTGGATGGGATGCCAGTCCATCACAGGGCACAAGGCTGTGGTACACTCTGGGCAGGGTGCCAGTTCAATGAAGAGCACACACTTACAAAATATCAAGTACAAAGTATATATACAAACTGAACAATCCTTTTATCTGTGCTTGAAGCGATGAAGAGCCTCTGTGGACATTGTGAGTGACCCCTTCCCACCATTAAGAAGCTGTAACCTTTGGATTTTAGCCACCTTCCTTTCCCCCTCCATCTGTCACATACTGGGATTTCTCACCTTAGCTTCCTCTGTTTCTTATCTCATCCGTGGTTGTTTACTTCTGCCCAAATGGGCCATAAAAACAACAACTAAAATAACAGACAGCTCTTTTACTACAAGAGAAATGTCTGGTTTGCTCAAGCAAATCAAGAAAAGCACATTTTTATTCACTTAATGTTTATAACGTTTTGCATATAATTTCGCTAGATATGAATAATGTAGTGTTTTGAGGCCTGACATCAAGGGCATAACTTTTGGTTTAGCACTGGGGGGTTGAGATCTCCACCTATTTAAAGGGGTCCGGGGGGTTGTATCGACTGGTTTGGTTATTGGGGGGGGGGGGGGGGGTTACAACCCCACCAACCCCGGCAAAAGAAACCCCCATTCTTTAAAACC
>JABFEB020000092.1:32349000-32359575 GCA_019775895.2 Stomatorhinus ivindoensis
TTGCTCTACAAAGAGCAAGTTGAGGGAGGCATAAAAATAATTTCCCCACGGGGATAAATAAAGCATTGATTATTATTTATTATTATTATTATTATTAGATCAGACTTTTTACATGCACTTGGACATGGTAGTCCAAGGTAAAAACATGGTAAAATCAAAGCCATAACACCACAATTGCACAAGTGTATTCACCCCTTACAGAGCGCATTATATTGCATTGAGATTTTATCAACCAAATTCAGTATCATATGCAAAGCTCAACATGACTTCACAGATTAAACAGATCAAATGAATTCTTTGTAGATCAATAAAAATGAACTACTGTAGGATTTCCCTGGAACTGCCTTTGCTGCAGAGAACATTCCCGTGTGCAAAGACAACCATTAGCATAACACTAGTAATATTATCTTCATGACCTTATGGTTAAGAGACTAATAGTTACTAATCTAGTGAGGCATATAACATTTTTGAAAGGCTTACATATGCTGTAAATTACAGTAAAGATCATTATAGAAGTAGAGGTAATATGGTACCAGAAAAACCTAGCTGAAAGACCATCTCACCAAAATGAATTACTATCCAAGCAAGAAGGTCATCATGGAGACTGGCAAAGGCAAACCTTGACATGCGGGAAATGTCAAAAGAGTGTCTTTGCTGCATCTCCTTTCCACATCTGAGCTGTGCGGCAGAGTAAGAAGAGGACAGCCATTTCTCACAAAAGAACATCCAGTCCTGTCTTAATTATGCAAGAAAACTAACTCTTTCTTCTTGAAACAATTTGGAGAAAATATCGTCTGGTCTCTGGAGACCATTTCTTCAAATCCTCATTCCAAAGGATGCGTCTGATACAAAACCAATCAACCACTGAACACAGTTCCTGTTGCATGGGGGTAGCAGGGTAAAGTTATGCAGCTGCCTTACTCCAGCAAGACAGGCTCAAAGGGGGTATACCCTAGGCGGGATGCCAGTCCACCACAGGGCACAAGGCTGGGGTACACCCTAGGTGAGATGCCAGTCCATCGCAGGGCACAAGGCTGGGGTACACCCTAGGTGAGATGCCAGTCCATCGCAGGGCACAAGGCTGGGGTACACCCTGGGCGGGATGCCAGTCCATTGCATAGCACACACTCACTTTAAATAGCTCAAAATACAATAAGCAAAAATCAGTTAAAGAAATGCACCAATGCAAGCAGAGCCAAAACAAGTATGAAACAACTGGCAAAGCAAGCTTAAAACAAAACATCAGTGTGAATGTCCATGAATGGTTCAGTCAGAACCTGGAACCTAGACTAGAAACTCTGTAGAAAACTTGAGGACTAAGAGGAGTTTGCATAATAATTTGGGAGAGTTTAAAAACCCAGGTGAGGATGGTAAAGATACATCCAAACATTAATTACTGTTTCGTTTGTAAAGTAAACAGTGCTTCTACTACAAATAAAGTGTGCAGATTTAAAATTTTTTTTATCAATAAAATATTCTTTGCTTAAATATTAACAGTAACAATGATGGAAAAACACTCAATTTCAAAATGATCATATAGACTTTTGAGGTCCACTCTAGACTCATTCTTTTCCTTTGTAGAAGATTCATTCAACATATATATGGCCTCTAAAAGCCAACACATGTGATCTGTTGTTCTTCATTCCTTCAGTGTCATTGTACAAGTGTCTGTCAGGCTGTTTACATAAGAGCAAACTGCTACTATTGCACCCTTCCACCTGCATACTTACCCCATACCTCCTACTGGGAAGGCAGAGGGCACATAAACACAGTAAGTCTGGCATACTTTAAGTGAAAGGCAGGGTAGAGTGGTGGAGGAAGGCTGTTATCCAAAATAGTTTTTAAATAACATTAAAAATGACACAAAATGAAAGTGAAGAACTTTCAGTTCCTCAGGTTGTCCAGGGGAAGTGTCTTTATGTGCATGATTTATTTGTGTTTGGTTCTAAACTAATGTTGAACTGTCTTGATGATACAGAGTGACATTATGGACTCGAGAAGACTCAGAAAATTTCAGTTTTCCCAAGGGAAGCTGTATATGTGCACAATTACATGTAATACATTTTATTCTATTGGTCACGATGCTTCCTTATAAAGGGACGGTTGTTAAATGTGTTTGTTTACGTAGCTGTGAAGAGAAATGAGGGCCAGGGGTCTGTAGGTTGGTGTGAGGCAGAGTGGATGGAAGTGTGAAGGTATTACCATTTGGTTAACGTGCGAAGACTGACCCACATATAAAAAGCAAGGATACTGAGAAAAGGGCATTTGTGCGAAGAGCAAGGAAAAGGACAGACGTAAAGTGAGATAACATTTACAAAACAAGGATTTTAAAAGCCACAAAACTGAAGGAATCTTTAATAAAGTACCTAAATGAAAGACAATCTGCATTAAGACAAAAAAACGAAAACAAGTACTGTAATTAGGGGACTGACAGAGGAACGCAAACTGCACGAGGAGGCACTGAGAGGGCAGGAGAAGAGGAACCTGGGATGTTGGGGGTGGAAATGTATCCGAGTTTGGCCATGGGGCCTCAGAGACTTACAGACTGCTGCTATAGAGGTGAGTGCCAACAAGGCGGAAGAGCAAGGGAGACTGCGGTCACTTCGGCATGTTACGTGTGTCTGTACAGAGACCTATCCCTCTTTCAGAACTGCGTTTCCAGTGCAGGGTAATGTGCATTAGTGACTGATTCAATTATTTTCCAGTTTGGAGGACTTGCGGTTATTTCCTATACAATACTGCTTAATACTCGGGGAGTGGCTCATTGGTTTAGGACATTGTACCGGTGATCAGATGGTCCAGTGGTCAGCAGACTCATTTCACCACTGGGTTCTTGTGCAAGGCCCCTAACCCCCTAGTTGTTGCAAGGATTGTCCTACCCCGCTTTCTGAAATGTATGTTGTTTAAAAGTATCCGTTAAATGGATACTTATAAAAACTAGCATAGAAATATATAACATAATGAAAACTTCTCATAGAGTGTTCATTTCGTTTTAAATGTATGCCTTATGAAATGTGTATTTGTGGTGTAGCTGTTGCGTAACATAGTACAATCATTGTGTGAGTACTGGCACTGATGGGTGGCTCATTCTGGATTGCAGAACGGGAGACACCATCGCACCTGCCGCTCTTCCCCACCACGTGTGAGATGGCAGTCAGAGCTGCGCCCCAGCGCATGCTCGCTCCACCTGTTCCCAGCGAGGTGAATGGGAAAGAACAAGGCACCGTTGTCATGGAGCTGGAAAACTCGTCCTTATGGAAACAATTCAGCAGCATAGGGACTGAGATGATTATTACGAAAACAGGCCGGTAAAGTAACTGCTCATCTGCCCACATTGCAGGATTCGGTGCTGATATTATTAGCTACTATTAGCTTATTAGAATAACCCTCAGCATCATTACACATTCACCATCTTCTCCTCTCCTCATTGTCTCTTAGGCTTTGGCCTTTCTGTGTCAGCGTGAGCCCTGGACTCACTGTCTGTCTCTGTTTCTCCCAGCCGAATGTTCCCTCAGCTAAGAGTGAAGCTCTCTGGGCTGAACCCCTCTCTGCGCTACATTCTGTTACTGGAAGTCATCCCGGCGGATGCGTCAAGATACCGTTTCCAGGGAGATTCCTGGCAGGCCGTGGGTGGAGCGGAGGCCCGCCTTCCCGATCGTGTGTTCATCCACCCGGACTCCCCTGCCACGGGCACACACTGGCAAAGCCGGACCATCTCCTTCCACCGTGCCAAGCTGACGAACAACACACTGGACACACGGGGACATGTGAGCCTGACCTTTGTTGGTTTGTGTGGCAAGTCTCTGTCAACAGTATTCCTAAAAGAGGGCAATACAGAGTATCCAGCACTATGGGTATCACTGCTGCCTGACACCTCCTGGGCTGTAGGCTTGATTCCTGCCCCACATCCTCCACAGTTCAAAAACGTGTAATTAGGGGAAGTAGAATCTCTGATTTTCCGATAGTGGCCGGCTGTGTGTGCGAGCGTGTGCCCTGCATAGGAGAGGCATCCCATCCAGTTTTTTTGCCTATCCTGAGATAGGCTATAGGCACTATGACCTCTTAATATAGGTATGTTGTTAATAATGATAACAACAACAATAACAATAATAACCTTCATATCGTAGTGGCGTCACAGATATGCATATATATAATGTGAAATGTGGATGGGTGGAGCTTATGCCTACATGTACATACTTTATCTTAAAACACATTGTCGTTAGTATTCTCACACTGCACAGTTTTTTAATTGTAATGATTCTTTTATATATGTCTGCATATGCAGATTTGGATTGTCCTATTGCACACTGTGTTTTGTCTATATTAAATTTATCTTGCAGCTCTCACTTTACCTCCCACTGTCTCTCTCCTCTCAGATCATCCTGCACTCTCTCCATCGCTATCAGCCACGCCTGCATGTGATTGAAGCCAGAGATGTACTGATGTGGGGAGGGGGTCGCCATTCCTATGTTTTCCCCGAGACCCAGTTCTTTACTGTCACAGCCTACCAGAACAGCAAGGTATGGCCAGAACAGGCAGTGCATTACTGTAGCACCCAGAAGGCATACAAAGACCCATATGTGAAAGATCTGAGAATAAACACCTGAAGGACGGAAAGAGAAATAAATCATTAATTTATAGACAAACAAGGCTGAAGTAAATGTGGTGCCAAACCTGGAATTGTTCTAAATCACTAGGTGTCTTTAGCTTGGCAGCATTTTAGAATCTTGAAAAATGCTGTGTTTGCATTTTGTCCGCCTTGATTTTTAAGTATGTTGTCTCAATAGATAACTGAACTGAAGATTAATTCCAATCCTTTTGCAAAGGGATTCAGAGAGAACGGAATGAACAACAAAAGGTAATGGACCCATTTCTTAAGAGCAAGTACACAAATAAACACACAAAAACTGGATCTACAGTAAAGAACTACTAAAAGTAGCCTGTTCCCTGCACACCTCTGAAAATGCAATACATCCAGTAATAGTTAGTAGTATTCCAATCCAATAACCTTTTTGACCTTTCAGCTATTCTCTCTCAGACTGAAACACAAATTCTGCTGTTCTTCCTATTGACTCTTTAAAATTCTTTATAATGTCTATAACCTGCAGACAAAGGGAAGCCAGGCAAAAGAGGAAAATAAGCTGCCAGACAAACCAACAATCAGAACCATTAGACGTGGGTAAGTAAAAAAGTGCATTATTTCTTTTTTCCCTACTCCTGTCATTTGGCTTCGCTTGCCATTTTCTCCCTGTTATAGCCACTTTTTCCTGATGATATTTTTTTCATGGAACACTCCAAGCTTGGACGCTGTTGTGTTAACTGCAGTGTTATACTTTCTATTTTAATCCTCAGTGTCTTGTGATCCATGTGATTCCACTGAGCTTCTGCCACAGTCAACAACAGACTGCCAGGAGCTTGACTTGGAGGACCTCCCGATCCCTGAGCCTGTCTGTGGCTTCAGCCCAAACGCCCGCGCCTTCCAAGAGGCACCTGACGCAGGCGAGCCCCTGGACCTTGGCCAGGCCTACCTCACACCTACGATTGCCGAGATCACAGCTCCCATCGAAAGTGTGCAAACGACACCCAGCGCTGATAATGATGGCCTAATTGACAAGTAAGTGCTCTTCAGTTACTGCTCCGGATGACTGAAAAGTGTAGTTATTCCACTGACTTCCCTTAGAGCTTTTAAATATTCAGTATACAGCTCCTCAATCTTCTGAAACTGAGGATTACCTGAAAGAAAATGTACATGCAGGGATTATTACATAATACTTGGTCTAAACAAGAATGTTTATCATCCAAATGTAACATACATTTTCAGTCATTAAAGTAGAGACAGTAATTGAAGATCGTCACCTGTTCCTTTACCTTTTTTCCTCTACAGCTCTGCCCAGATGATTCTTCCTTCGTACACACCGACATTTCCCGCCACCTCTTCCAGCCCCTCCTCTTTCACTGCTGCAGCACCTCCTCAGTGTCCAGTCTCCTACCCACCTGGACCCAGCACTGTGTCTCCCTATCCGTCTCTTTCTGCAGCCTCGTCTACCTCACAGCCATCTTCTGCCTCTGGATCATTGTATCCATCAGTGTCATCTTCTTCCTATCCTTCTCTTCTTCCTTCTCCACTTCCTGCCCCTATTTCCTCTCCTTCACTGCCAGACTCTAACTCCAGCTACCACTTGATATCTCCATCCTCCTCATCCCCTCAGCCCCAAGGTCCCACATCCATGCCATCTTATCCAGCTCTTACTCAGTCTGATTCTCCACACCCCCTTGTTAGTCCTCCTCCTCCCTCGACCTATCCTTCCCTTCATCCTTCTGTCCCCTCCCTCGCACCCCCCTCCATCCTCAGTTCAAGTCTTCCACCTTCCAATGCGCCTTCAGCCCCTAATGAAATAAGTTCCGCCCCCACTTCCTGCTCCTTTCCACCACCCAATCATGGTTCTTCCTCACTCCCCAATCCAGTTGCTCTACCATCCATCACCAGCCAGCCTCATCCCTCTATCATCAATTCGACAGTTACATCCTCCACCAATACCCAGTGTAATTCTTTGGTTCTTAACCAAGCTTCAGCCACTTCTGCATTTCCCTCGTTTCCTTCTTCTTCCTCTCTCCATGGTTCTCATCCAATTCTTGGTTCCACCGCCAGTTATGCATTGGCTTCATCTGCAGCTTCCTTTCCCACTCTCCCACCGGCAGCACCATCCCACCATGTCTCCTCTGTTCCTAATCATCCTCTCCCACCAGCCAGCTACCTGCCCTTTGCCTCCCCTACTCCATCCTCCTATCCTTCCTCTGAAATAGGCCCCTTTCCTCAGTTCAACCCCAGTTCTCCTTATCTACCAGAAATGGTTCATCACCCTCCTCTTATGCCTGCTCTGGATCCTTCTCTCCCTTCTTGTCTCCCATCATCCTCTCCGGCTTCTAATTCTCTTTATTCCTCCTTTCCATCTTACCCATTGAGAATATGTCAGGATCCACGATCATCCTTTGCAATTCCACTAAGGCACATATATGGACAGCACCGACACGGACACACACATGGTCAGGGACCCTATCTGGACATTGGAGGGAGGAGTCTGTTATAATTTATTATTTTTCAATAGAAAACAGTAATTACATGCAGAAAGAACTTGCGAATGAAGATTATTAACGGAAATAATTTCTCTAGTTTTTTGGTTTGTCCTTCTGAATGGTGATAAATGATATAAAAAAACATTAAAAAGCTAATATGAGGATGAGGTTTGTATTCACACATTATAAGGTGTAGTTGTCCAAAAGTTTGTTATGTTAGTTTGCTCAATTGTATACGGGCATGATAAGGAAAAAATAGTTCAGTGAGCTAATAGGAACTTCAGTTTGTTAGGTGTACATTTTTCTTTCACTTTGTAATAGCTTGAATGATTTGTCAACTGAAATTTTAAAATGCATTTGTAAATTTAATACATTTTTTTACTACATAACTCACTATAAATTCTTAAAATAAAGCATGTTTATTTGAGTTATTTACTGTTTATCATGGTTTTTACTGTACATCATATCAATTACTGGAGTATGAGCACAATGTATCGAGAAAGCTTTGAGACAATTGGTTTTTATGTTCATTAATACTCTCTTATTTTCACACAGTACAGAAAGAAACATATAACATTAGATTATCATAATCTGTGCATCATCTTGACCTTTTGTAATATCCATCCATCCATCCATCCATGCTTTTTCTATACCCACTTATCCTATGCAGGGCACTTTTATAATATTTATATACTTATATAAATACTTTTGATTAAAGTTTTTTTTAATTATTTAAAAATATTCTTTATTCTCTCTGTTTTGGTTTTGTAATATATTCAACTATAGAGTGAACAAAGTGTAGGAAGAGAGTGGTAAGTAGGACAAAAGACTTCTCACTTCCAGCAATTTGCTCCAAAGGGAAAAAAAACCTTCCTGGCAAAATAGCATGAAATTAATTACTTTTTAAAACTGTTACTTTTTTTACTGTTACTTGTCCTCTGCTCTGTTATTCATATTTCTTAGGTTGGGCACTGCACTCTTTACACCAGCTCATTAGCTGCACCTTTTTGTTAACACTGACAACTTGATACTCCAAAATGGCAAATCATGTGACTGCATCTGAATACATATAGATAGATAGATACATATAAAAAGTCTTCAGGAGATTCAGTTACTGTCTAGTTAAGCATTAGAAATTCTAACATTAGTGAATCAAAGTGATTTTAAATGTAGCCATCTCAAAAACAGCCACCTTACAGTGTCAAAAATTTACAGACAATGCTGCAATAAAGGGCAAAAAGATCTATTAATGAATGAGATCCGAGAAAAATGGCCAATGTCATTGAAGCTAACAGGAAGGCCACATGTGGAAAAATAACAGCTCAGTACAACAGTGGTGTGCAGGAGGGCTTCTCTACCCTTGAAGCAGTTCTGGAGGCAAAAGGGGTTCCAATTAAGTAATAGCTATTGGCATGTAATTAATAAAGTAATCACTGAGTATGTGTGGTTATGGAAAATGGATGGGTGGACAGTTGCTTTGGTCCTCACCTCTTTGTGCTCAAACCTTACATCCATTATGCATCGGTAGCTGGGGAGAGTAACTATTTAAATGATCTTGAGCAGCATGTAGACCATGTGGGTGGCCTGGTGACTCAGTAGGTAGTGCTGCTGTCTCACACCTCTGGATACTCTGGCTTCCTGCAGCAGTCCATTGACATGCAGGCAGGCTATTGGCACCTCTAGGCAGCCTTATCCCCTATACTGCCTGGGATGGGTTCCAGGCCCCCTGTGACCCTGACAAGGATTAGTGATGTAATCTTATTATGTATCTTTCCATACATCTTTTAACCTCAATAGTTAAGGTGATTGCAATTATATACCAGTCATATTAAAAACTTTATCCATTTTTATATATTAAGACTTAACCCTACACCCCCATTTCTTGACTATGACTTTGCCCTTATATTTATTGTTTCTCCAGGGATTTATTTTTTTGTAAATTGTTGATTTCTTTGATAGATTACATTTTACCATTTTGTACTACTAATTAACCATTTAGGGAGCTATGTTCATGGTGAATTTATTCATCACAAAACTCTATATGCTCCTGGTTAAAACAATCTGTATAAATCAATACTAATGTCAAACACAATACTTTCATTAATTTGGTTATTTTGGTTCAGGGGAATTGTATGGTAACTATTTCATTTATACAGCCACAGATAAAATGAGGAGACCACAGCACAATTTTTGTTGCATCCATTTTTCAATTTATGGGTGTGCGTTTGTGAATAATATGATTTTATTTTATTTTTTTGCAAACTGTAGCCTGATTCTTCTCTGTTTCTCATTAATGAAGGGCTTCTTCCTTGCTTTATGAGACTTCAGCCCTGCTTCTAGGAGCCTGATACGAACTGTCCTAGCAGTACCCTTCACATCTGCATTTAATGTTTCCCATTTCTGCTGATGGTCACTTGATGTCATCATACGATTCATGAGAAACTTTTGGATAAGTTAATGGTTGTCTCTGGCATTAGAAAGTCACTTCCGCCCTTTACCTGGCTGGTTTCTGGTCGTTCTTAGTGTCTCCTGCTTCTCCTTATTTTTGTGTACTGCTGTCAGATATTTTGAGCGTAGCATTCTGCCAGTAGAACCACAAGTAAACCATTTAAAAATGCAGAAGTGATAAAAAATATTGGGTGATCTAAATTTTTTCCACAGCTGCACCCATTGCCAATGTAACCATTGCTGAAGGCTCCTATTCTGAGATCATGAAATTATCATATATCAAATAAATATTAATTTAATGTTGTTTCCAGTATTAAGTGTGCAAATAATTTGTGTACATATCTGTATTCTGTGAATTCTTTTTGGTTTTTTGAGGAAAAAGATGATAACATTTGTTCATTGTTTCTTTTTGAATGAGGTATGCAAACAAAGAGGTAATTAGTGACAAGGTGCTAATTACTTCTCACTAACCACATTTATCCATTTGGTGACAAATGTTTTCTAAGAAAACAAAGGCAGGGGTAGCGAGCAACGTAATAAAAATTCCAGGATTCTGGAGAACAACATTGGTCAGATGCAGCTTTTATTTCATTTTAGTAACAAAACTAGTAGTAAAAGTAAACAGTTTCAAATGAAAACACTCAATGTCTTTTTACATGTTTTCCAGCCCATCTTCATCTACAGCAGTGTTCCTCAACCTGCTCCTTGGGGATGCCCAGACAATACAGGTTTGGGCTTCTGGCAGGGAGCTGACGTGGATTGTCTGGGGGTCCTCAAGGACTAGACTGGAAACTCTCACCTACAATATTAGTCAAAAAGAAAAAACATCTTGATCTCTCTTTTGCTTTTAAAGGTCTAAAGAACCTCACTTTTATTATCCCCATCCAGAAATGCCCTTTTTTCTTCTTCTTTTTTTTCTAAGCCCTCCACCACCCCCCCTCTGCGGGGGACTACTTTATTTGGATTTATTTAATTAATTAATTAATTTGTTTGTTTGTTTATTTTATATATTTTTATTTACTTCTTCAAGAGGAGGGGAGGGAGAGAGGGGGG
>JABFEB020000092.1:32367868-32379324 GCA_019775895.2 Stomatorhinus ivindoensis
CAGGATTCACTGTTGGCCAATAAAGCGATATCCACAGATTCAATGCATAACCAGTTTAGTTTTGATCAGGTAACATGAACTAGCACATCAGCAGCTTATTTGGTTAATTCAGAGAAGTGACTCGGTTTATTGTGATTCAACCCAGATATTCAGTTTGTCTACAAGTTGTCAGGTCAGTTTAGCAGATCAGCTTGCATAATTAGCCAAGGTCAATTACCCGATTGACTCGGGTCAGAGGCTGCAAGAAAGTTCATCACTGCATAATAAGGCAGTTGCCAGTTTACCTAAGCCAAGCTTAGTCATAAAGCTAGTCATTAGGTGGTAATATATTAGAGTTAGCAATTTCCAAAAACCAGAGGTTAACCTAATTCTAACCTATTAAGAAAAAACACATAAAAGACAAAACATGCACTGAAAGGAATACACACCGCAGCAGAAGACATGCAGTAGTTATGAGGGATCTGCCTACAGATGCTAATCTCACATACCACGAGGCTTCATAAATGTCCCCGTAGCTGAATTGTGGACCCCTCCTTAAATACCAAACCCAGTATCTCTTTTGAAAGTAACAATAAACCAATTTTTCTTTTTTGGCAGGGTGGTTATCTTCTTGGAAGAATACTAAATGATCAATTGACAGCAAAATACCCAAACTAAATCACTTTGGAATTTAAGTCTCTGTGTGCCAAGGAGGCAAGTCCTTCCAAGGCAAGATTGTATGTCTTTGCAATATTATGGCAAAGTTAAGATCGTTGTATATAAATTCCCCCAAGTCCAAACTTGCATAGGCCTATAAACAGACAGTCCTCAGGTTAAGAACATCTGACTTAGACAACTCATAATAATGGACTAAAATAGTCTAGTAAAAAGATATACAAAATTTCATAATATTCAATGCACAAATTACTTTGCAACTCTGTGTACAGTACCATAAATAGTTACTACAGTTTCTGACTTGTGTGCAAATTCAACTTAGACAGGGAATGGATCTCGTTCTTAACCTCGGGACTGGTTGTAACTTATTAGCAGACCTGCATTATTTAGTAACTCACTATACATTATGATTCTGTGATGAGAAGCTAACTCCCAAGCTTTCAGTTGATAAATTTCATAAACCATGAAACCACAAAGTATCTTTAAAACTGACTGCTCAAGAAACAAATCGTAGACTTCATTGACTGTCACACCATGTTGAAGAAATGTTTCATACGCTGCTTTTGACAAAAACAGTTGGAGTAGATGAATGAGTAATCTTTATTCCTTGGGGTTAAAATTCAATTGAGCACTCAGATACTTTCACAATCCTTTGGAAATATTTCAACTAAAGGTAAGAATGCTTGTGTTCTTGCAAACCTCATTTTAAATGGTAGCTGGATGAAGGAAAAAAATCGGTACCACCATGATCCTGATTATCAAATACAGAGTCACAGCACTTATGTAAGAGCAGATCATTTTATGCCATAGCCAGCAAAAACAAACGTAATTAAATGAAGATTGTTCATTTGGGAAGTTCAACAAGACTTCAGCAGTTGCAAGACCAGGTTCCAGCTGATCAATATGAGCTCTGAGCCTGATTTCTGTAGCCACCTCTCTGGTATCCTTGTTTCTGTTGGTACCCGCCTTTCTGGTCTATGGGATAGAGAACAGACGTCAATGCAATGTGAACACACAGTAATTAGACACAATCCTACATTGTTACACAAAAAGCCGCAGGTACACACAAAGAGATGATTGACAAAGTATTAGAAAACCAGTTATGCAACAGTACTTTGAGGAGAAAAAGAGGAAAAAGGCTCATCTGCACTAAACAAAGCAAGTTTACATGCACACTAAGAAAATCAAGTTACTGTGTTAGTCCAACTAAAACTTCACTTTTACAGCACATGTGACCATGTTAGCCTGACCGTTATCGCACTAAATCGAATTTCTCTTAGACTAAGACACCAGCAACTGGGAGCCGATTTACTCCTGCATGTATATGTTCAATCAGACTCAAACTGGCCTAGGCACTCTGTGCATGCTCGAGTCCCCCCCACCCTGGCCTTTGTGCCAGTAACAGAAAGCAGCATGGAGCTCAGCAAAGGATGTACAGCTCATATGAAATGTACAGCGCTGTAAAGCTGCCCAATTCCCCACTCACCTAAAGGTGCTTTTTCACCGCACCAGGTACAGTACTTTTGGTACTTCAAGGTGTTGGTTTTCCATTGGTGTATAAACTGGTACTGGTGTCGCATTACATAATTACGCAAGGCGGGGTATTTTGTACTTAATTTGATAAATAGCTGCAGTGTGTTATAGGAATGGACAATGTGCAACATTAATACCAACATCATATGTTATGCATATCCAATTCTTACAGCACTAGTTGTCTAGATTAAGATCAGGCCCTCTGACTTTCAGTTCGGTATGAATATTACAGGGCAGGGAGTTTAAGTCGTGCTAAAACATTTTCACTTTGTCATAGGAAAAAAAAACCTAGCAAGTTTTGCAATTTTAATGCCTATTCATTTTCAAGATTATCTAATATATGTTTAAAAATCAGTTTAAAGTTTACGTCTGCTGCTTTTGCATGTACACTGCATGCTTTCTCCAAGAATCATTTTCATCCTTGCTGTTTACTCATAGATGGGTCCGTATAAAATTTGCTGAACTCCTTTTTCTGTTTCAAATACCCCAATATTTATTACAACAAAACCATATTGCAATATCCAAACAAATTTCCAATACTGCGCTGCCATAACATATTATACAAAGTACTTTATTATTATTTAAAGTTATTTCTTATGATATCCTGATCTTGCATCTGTTCTTCTGACCACATTGCAATTAAAGCTTGTTTCACGTCATTTATCCACGCATCCATTATTATTGATTTTATTTTGTTTTTTACATCTGTGATGCAATAGATCAAACAGAAAAAGCCAAATACCAACAAGCCAAAATGAGCCACATCGCCAGCTGTTGTAGTGGAGTCAAACATATATTGGTCAATAAATCAGTTCCCCTCCCGTGCGTGTATACTGGGGCAAGGACAGTAGCCCGATTAAATGCGTAGCTATGACCGTAGCATGACTTAGATGTGCATGTCAACATGCTGAGTGACATAGCTGCGGCTTTAATGACTGCTTCAAATAAGAAGAGACGTTTCTTTAGAAGTAGATAGATTAATAAATTAGTTAATGAACCCCTTCTTGGTAACATTTTAGAAAGACAACAGCATGTACACAAAAACTGACAACACTTGTCCGAAGCAGCTCTGCTTCACTCACAGCTCTGCAATTCCCCATCACATGGATTACAAGTAACCACCAAGACAGGAGAAAGTGATTACATTAATTGCACCATATCAAAGCAACGACAATGATATTTACCTCTCTGATAGCCCTGCTTTTGCTGGTAACCACCTTTCTGGTCTGGAATAAAGACAAAAAAAAAATTATATGCCTACCGTTTAACTGCATAAAGCTGGGCATACACTGCGATTCTTGGCCCATTTTGAGCTGATTTTTCACTCGTGCGATAATTCTTGGAATCGGGCCGAATTTCGGCTTGATCATGTATCGTATATCGTACAGGATGTAAGGAGCACCGATTCACCCCTCCTGACCAGGTCCCAACTGGCAATAGGATGATTGCGAGAAAATCAAACCTGCTTGAAACTTTGGTCACCTGTCGTGGGATATACATACTGTGGGAACAGGACCACGAGGCGACTCACTTTACCCTAAGTGGGCTGTCCTCAATGCACATGTGCGAACATAGAACCATTCTCAGAAATGAGATTAGAAACCGTATTGTAACAGAAAGCCTGTCCTTGAGGCTGATTGCCTTTCTTAGGAGGGTATCCCTCTTCATGTGTGGAACTACCCTCTCAAGGAGGATAATGAAGTCTGCCATACACATTCTAAGAAGGTCCTGAAAACCCTTCATATCAGCCATCTATTTATACAAAACATTAATACAACAAGGCAGTTTAGGTATTGAATGCTATTATAGCCTGTTGTCTGAAACCGACTGGTGGTGGGACCTTATGTGCTACAGACTAAACACAACATTGACATTTAAGGACTGTGATAAATTCTTTCTGCTGCTGCTAAGTTTCTTCTTCGACGTTTACAGTTCCGGGTCCAGGAGTCCGACATGTTCATATTACTGGTGTAGGGCTATTTTCAATAAATACTGAGCTTTGACTTTTCATCGCATGCGATTTAGTCATACAATTTGAGCTGGGTGTTTACAAAAAGACGGGGGGAAAAAAAAATAAAAAATCACAGTGTATGTCCAGTTTAACAGGTTTACATTCCATCTGTCCCTCAGTATTCTTGCTTTGTAGTCTCTAGCTGTCAAGGTTATATGGCAATGAGAAATCTCCATGATGACCGCTGCTGGTAAAACTTACCCCTGTTGAAGTAGCCCCCATAAACGCCCTGTTTGAGATCGAAGACCCTCTCATTGTTCTCCACAAGCCCACCGAGTTTCTCAGCCAGTTGCAGGGCCATGTTCTGGAGGGATGTGGGCTCTGTGCGGTGCATCACGACAGTCTGCGTGGGCTGGTCCAGGGATGCCTAGGGGAGACACTGTACACTGTAACACAGCTTCAAAGTGCATTTTTAGACACTACAGAAGTAAAGATGATTTGCATGAACACCTTCAATAACACTGAGGCGCCCAAAGATAATGACTGCAAAATCAATCTACCTTCCTAGAAAGGTAGATTGCAGAGAAATTAACCACAAAGTTGTTTACCATGAGCTCCTCGTTAATGATCATCTTGCTGATGATGCTGTGGACTGTGGGCAACTCCAGCTCAAACATCTCAGAGAGGGTCTCCATGCTGTAAGAGGGAACAAAGCACCCAATGACATTTTACAGCTACACTGAGTTTATCAGGGGAAGCGCTCAGGGAGTAAAACAGTTCGTGCGGAATGATACCTGATGGAGTCATACACGCTACTGTAGGTGAACAGGTAGGTACGCAGAGATTCCTCTTGGATCTTCCTGTAGTCAACCCAAAAAAAAAATACTGGTCAGATATAAAAGGGTACACAGCATTAATCACAAAGAGCCAAATACAATACAGTAACAGAAGGTGGTTTTAAAGATGAGCAGTCAGTACTATGCTTCCACCATCCTCAGCTCAGGGATGCACTGGGGAGAGCAAATCACCTGACGAGCATCTCCCGGACTCTCTGGCTTTCGGGAAACAGGTCCCACACTTTGCTGTTCATTTTCTCGTTGATGATGAACGAGTGGCATGTGCGCCAATCGCCCATCTTCATGGCCTTGCTGGCCGCCACCACGTGCTCCCGCATGCTCTCGGGGGGGCCTGAGGAAATGGGGGAAGGACAGATAGTCGCCTGCATTAACTGCCTGCCGTTTCTCAGTCCGAAATCTGAAAAGTCGCAGACCGTGACGATTCACTCAAGGTCAGCCATTTTCTCAAAAGGGTGGGGGTGTTAAGTATAATGAAACCCAATTTAAAATGCACTTAAAACTCAAATGTAATCATTGCATTAAAATTTATTGCATTTCTATTAAGCTGCTAACTTTCACACAGAGATGGCAATGCAAAAACAATGGCAAGTTATATACAATCCTGGCATGACAACATATTTTCCCTGATCTGGAGGAATCTTCAATCCCCATAATAGGGGCTGACTGTTACCCAGCAGAGGCTGCCTCTCTCCGACCCTAAGCTGGTGGTGAAACTGCTTGCTAATCATCCTGCGACGGGCATCGAACTCGTGAGCAGCCATGTAGGGGATCTCCAGCAGCATAGCAGACACCAGGTACACGCACTCCAGCAGCTCCAGGTTAATGTGCATGTGGAAGGGGACCTGGCCGAGGGAAGGTGGGGGGGGTCAGTTACACGTGATGTGGGCAGACATGACAAAGACGATTTTGTGCAGAAGGCATCTGTCTGGTGATCGAACGAGCCCAGCTAATTAATATACACATCAGTCACAGTACAATGGCTTCAGCCTCAGCGTTCAACATTCCACATTCCAAGCCGCAGAAAAACCCCGTTACCTGACGCCTCTTCTCAATCTTCTCCTGCTCCGCATTCCTCTCCTGCATGTTCCTCATCAGCAGGCCCTGTCCAAGCAGCTCCTTGGCGCGGCCACTCGACTGGATGTCCAAAAGGGCATTGTGGGCGTCCTTGATCATACCCTGCCTGAAGGCACAGATGCCCAGCTGCACCATGGTGCGGTTGTACAGGATCTGAGACAAAAGGAAACGGACACGACGTCCTGTGGTTTTAGCTTTGCATGTGTACATTTTCCATTACATTAACGACATGTTCGTTAACTATTGTCTTTACACCCGTCCATAATCGTTTATTCGGTATAGTGTCACAGTGAGCCTGGAACTTATCCCAGGAACTGATTGGGGTGCCAGTCCATTACAAGGCACAAAAGCACAAATTTACAGGCACCAATTCAGTAAATCAAAAGCTGTGGGAGAAAAACTCTGCAAATAGGGAAACCAAAACATACAGATCGGGGGGCCAGAACTATACCAACAACCCTCGAGATGAGGCTACAATGTTATACATTTAAATACACATACAAGTGCAGATGTGCACAACACTAACTGTTCAGGAGTAACTGAGTGGCCCTGCAGCTTAGAATTCCAGCTCTGTAAACAGGTGGCTGCTGGTTCAAATCTCAGACTGATGTCACCACTGGGCCCTAAAACACAATGGCTCCAAGGAGTATCTGACCCTGCAGTCTAATCCTCACTAGTACATCCCTTTGGACAAAAGGATCTGCTAAGTGAACAGACAGAGGTAAACGTTACCTGTACTGGTGGGTCGGCATGCTGGATGTTGTCCTGCAGGTGGCTCATGAGCATGAGGTCGCGGGCCTGGTACCAGCGGCTGTGCAGCGCGTGGTGATAGATGTGGCAGAGGATGGCGCAGGTGCGGATGCGGTCGGTGCGGTCCTTTGCGTAGATGAATTTGCAGAGCCGGTCCATCACCACTGCACTGTCCTCCCCCTCACTCTCCTCTTGGTCTTGCTCAGACTGGCAAAGAATTCAAAGAGATGGACTAAACATTTGAACTGATTGAGAAGCAATATCATTTCTTATATCAGCCAACTAATGCCCTAATCCCAAATAATTTATCAATTAATGATTTACAATTTCATATGTTATAGTGACACTTAATTTCTCTCTTGGTTTTTGTATGAGGACTTTGAGTGCTCTACGGAGTAGGTGGCAAAGTGTTTCACTGTGCATATCTACGATGCATGTTTGCATATGTCAAACCCAATACTGTACCTTGGACTCCCCCTGCAGGCCCAGGCTGCGTCGATGGGCCTTGTAGTCAAACTTGTAGTAGGTGTGCATGATCCTGCGCAGGTAGACCCGGCATACTTCTTCTGTGCTGCCCTTGTTCTCCAGGTACTGCAGCAAGCGGTCGATGATCCCGCACACGTGGCCCTCATCTTTCAGGTTGTCAACATACTCTAACGTGGGACACAGTATTATTATTAAAAGATATGAAGCAAAAGGAAAAAAACAAAAAAAACACAACATAAGGAATGATGACTCCAATATTGTGGGGAAAATACAAAGCAGCTCACCCTGTGAGTGTGGGTCTGTGTTCTGCATGATTTTGGTGAACTCCTCATCCATCCTTTCAACCAGAGTCAGAATGCATCCTCGAACGCGGAACGGCTGCAAGTACAACAGCAATCTTCAATGATCCACCCCTTTCAGTTATTTAACCTTCTACAGTAACAGATCAGTGTGGATTACATGTTGAATTTGATGTTTCTCACCTGATCAGAGACGGCGAGATTTTCACTGTCCTCTGCGATATTTTCTCCAATGAAAATGTTACTGTTGTCAAACAAAATATCAAGCAGTTCATCGATGCAATCTAGACAATTCTTCCACATCTCAGGCTGAAAAAGGAAGAGAAATAGATTAATCCAGCACATGTTATAACAAAGACTGCATAATTCAAAAGTATTCAAGTTGTGTTTCCCAGTACTGCTTGAAAAGGTCCAAATTTAACACTCCATGGAAGCAATCCTGAGCCTCACCTTCATAAAAGCAGCCAAGTTGGGGTTATAGTCGTAGAGTGAGGCAATGATGTTGAATTTGATCTTGACCAGAATTCCCTCCCCTAAGTTGTTTTCATTGGAAATTCCAGCAAGAGCATGGAGGAGCTCAATCTGAGCAGCTCTGGGGGTTGGTGAGAAAGAGATACAGTTAAGTATCATTTGTAGAGTCGCTCAGGTGAGAGCATTCAGGAACAAATCGGTGTTCAGGTGTGTATTCCTTACTCCTCCCCAACAGGAATCATTCACCTGCAGAAGCAACTGCAATCAGATGTTTTGTTTTCACAGACAAACAAGTATAGGTTGGAGGGGTCATACCTATCAGTTCCCTTCTTGCCACGAGCCTGAAGGATCTCATTCAACTTCTTGACAACAACAGCAGTGTTGATCTCAGTGCCCTTGGGAAACATCCTTGGCTATTGCCAAAAATAAAGCACAAGGAAAGAAAAACAGCTGTCATGAATATAGTTAGTGTAGCCAGGAGGCCTGCACACAGACATCGCATCGCAGTCAAATACAGAATTGCAGCCCCCCTCACGCTACCTTGACCAGGGGCACGCCTCCTTTGACCTTCTTCCAACCACTCTCATCTTCATCACCTGGCTCCTCTTCACCCTCCTCATCTTGCTGCCCAGTTTTCTTTGGTCTCCTTTTCTTCTTTCCAGCGGATTGTTTTTCAGGCTCCTGAGTCCTGAAAGAGAGTTACAACTTGTATAAATGTAGAAATAAGAAGCATAAAAACAGCAGCTTATATTAATATCTAATGCTTGGTTAAAAAAAAAAAAAAAAAAAAAAAAAAAAAACAAAAAAAAAATAGAACAAAGAAAACGTTTCTCCAGTATTGAGAAAAGGTTTACCAAGACAGTAACAGTCTAACCACCATGCAAATAAATATACAGAGCCACATATATACAGTGCAACAATGGGAAGGAAGGAGACTCACTTTTTGAGGAAAACCGCAGCGAGGGAGGCATTCTTTCCTTCGTCATCTTCACTCTCACTGCCACTTTCTGCTGTGTCTGAACTCCAGTCTTCATCATCTTCCTCATCTTCACTCTCTGACTCTTCATCCTGAAAATTCACAACATATCAAGAGGAAAAGCAAAAAGGTTTCTAGTGTTTCCACATGGTTCACCTCCCAAAGCTCAAATGAATAAATCACATTTATTCTGTCTGCATCATGACATGACCTAGTATCCCCTACTGTCTGGTTTGTGTCAAATTATGGCAAAAGTTCCGCTCGATACAGACCAAATCACAAATAGATCTGAAACATCACAATGGCCCCATATATCCATAAGCACCAATTCCCATACTTCCCATAATCTTTATGCATCCCAGTTACATAGCAGTTCCATAAGAGAGTTTTGTCAGTCAAAACTTTAATGGGTAAAGTTATATACATTTAAAAACATTTCCACCAACTTAATTCCTGAGAACCCTTGTTCTGATGAAAAATGCTACATTTGTCCAAGTATGGACACAAATTAAATGATGCTAAGGTAAACAGAGCCTACTGACCAAAGAACATGCAAGCGCTAGAAATACAACGTTCTATGAAAACGTTATTTTTCCTCAGCTGCAGCTAGCTTGCCAAGTGACCCCTTGTCTTACCACAGCTCCCTTGAGGAATTTCTTGGCATCAGGAAGGGGCTCACTGCTGGGTTTCTTTTTCAGGAATGAGCTTCTGTTCTTTGCTGCCTTCTCCCCTTTGTCCTCGTCGTCTTCACTCTCTGAAGACGAACCTGGGTATAGAGCAGGAAAAGAAAGATCCTCAAAAATGATTAACTGACTGGGGTCGTACACATACCACAGCCTTTAGAAAGCATTTATGAAATGATTCAACAATGGCTATGAACCACGTGACCAACGTAAACACTACGACGTGAACCTGCAAAGCAAAAGATCCATTT
The DNA here is from genome assembly GCA_019775895.2 of Stomatorhinus ivindoensis. NCBI lineage: Eukaryota > Metazoa > Chordata > Actinopteri > Osteoglossiformes > Mormyridae > Stomatorhinus > Stomatorhinus ivindoensis. Next base: position 32,377,854 of record JABFEB020000092.1, read on the forward strand.
GGATAACCAACATCTAACTATATGAAGGGTTGGTTATCGTTTGGATTTTTTTCTTGATACTGGTGCAAAAACCACAGTTAAATTGGTGCCTGAAACAGGACTTCTAAGAAAAAAAGAGCAAAAACGAAGGCTGACATTAAAGAATATATATAATATAGGGCTTGAACAACAGCCCTATATTAACACTTAATATAAATTCAGAATACTTAAATTCACATAAAATAAAGACCCAACTACAATAAATTTCACACTAACTTAAAAAAAAGCGAAACTGCAGACCGCAATGTCCATAAAGACAGTGCTGATTTTTCTCAAGTCTGAACACAGTAAAATTTGTATAAACTAGATGTCTTCAGACTTGCATTCTTTCTAAAGTTTAATTCCTAGATATCTGTGCCCCATTACATATTTTGTACTGGACATTTGTGCAATTTTTAACTAGATATGGATAGCTGGAGTATAGTGATATTTTTGATTGATTTCTTTATTATATTTGGCAAGAGACTGCACAATTTGCACTTTAAGAAATATTTCAGATCATTTTCGGTGTTACTGAATAAAACCAAGCAGTAGACTTGTGTAAATCATGTTGGCTGTGGATGTGTTCCCGTACTGCACTGGCATACCTTTTGTTTGAGCAACATAATCATTATATTTTCCTATTCTTGGCATACTTAAGCAAAGCTGCACAACACTAAATGCTGACAGTTGTGAATTTGACATGTTAATTAAAATGTATTGGTACACATCTCATTTAGTGTTTAGTAGTCGATAAATGGGGAAACAATATCACCTTGTATCGGTAGATATTTGAGTTTAATATTGGTATAGGACCAGGAAAAAAAAATCATGTCATCTCTAATTAGAGGCTTGGGAATTTAAAGTATACATTTACTCTCAAATATTCATGATGATATACTGCAGGATTTCAGGCAACCCATGTCACTTTCCTGCCAGTTTTCAGTATGTGCTACAGAAAACCCCTAGTGCACTACACTGTACAACAATACAAAAGCCAAGGGGAAATTCAGCACCTGTTTAATATTCACAGAAATAGCACATTAGCTCACCTGAAGGCCACTCATCCTTCTCCTCCTCCTCATCTGGAGACTGCTCTGGATTCTGACAGCAGAGGAAGTACGTTAGAGAGTCATCTTATTGTACTGGGCGTGAGCTGGGCAGAAACAATCACTCAGAGCTGCCTTATTCCTTAGAACAGACAGAATATCCATGGGGTTTTACTCCAGGTAGCCACTTAAAGCCACAATTTAAGCTCAACTTCAATAATAAAAAAAGTTAAAACAATTTCAGTTTCATTATTACTCTAAAACTGAATATTCTGGAAGATGCATTAATTTAAAATCAACAGAGGTAGCTGAACCAATTACATCAGTAGTATGACTATGGATATTGGACAAATAATGCTAACTGTGTCAATTTTCTGAACAATTAATATGGACCAAAGAAGTGG
>JABFEB020000092.1:32383329-32399775 GCA_019775895.2 Stomatorhinus ivindoensis
TGTGGCATCCCATCATTCCTAACACATTACTCAGTCCATATCAGCATAGATATCCAGTATGATTTTCCCCCCATTGAGATCTGATGTGTTTTCAAAGTGTTCCTTTAATTTTTTTGAGCAGTGTGTATATATATATATATATATATCGGGATGTTGCGCATCATTTGCTGAAGAGATGAGATGTATATTATGATGTACAGTTCTGAACAATCAACTGGTAAACTCAAATTTGCACCACTACTTCAGTGAACAAAAAGTCTTTAATTTAGAGATTTACTCATTATTCTACTTACATGATCTGCATCCCAGAGGACAGGGGCCACAGCTGAGCAGTTGTTCCAGGACTGGCTTTTTTGAACTAAACTTTTGTCCGCACAGAAGAAGCTTATTCTTGTTTTGCAAACAGATAGCACTGTTGCCTAACACCACTGTCTGAGGTGGCTGCATGCAGTTACGCTAACAAAGATCCTACTTTTTTTTCTGTGATTGTGCCTGCAACGGACTTGGGTCCTGTTCAAGTTATTGGTATCAATTGGAAGCCTTGTTCCCCTTGGGACAGGCTCTAGGCTTACCCATAACCAGGACTAGGATAAGCAGCTAGATGAAAGGAACACAGCTCAAACAATGTATATTTTTCCCCTTTTCAACACTGAAGCTGGTACTACTATATTTTAATTGCAAGTGGGGATGTGAGACACGAAATGGTAGTTGCAACTGATTGGTTTTATCAAGTTAACCTAACAGCACTGAATAATCTACATCACTGTTCAAAGGTTTGGGATCACATAGAAATTTCACATGGAATAGCCTTCACTTCCCAGAACAAGTATAGACTGCACAGTTCAGAAATTATGCATTTCTGCCCAGTTTGAGCTTCAATGTGTAGCTCTTGCTCCAGTGCTGCTTACACTAGACATTCATTGGAAGCTCAGCTGCACTTGTACCTAGAGTCTTCAAGAGCACACGTTTGCAATGTCTCATTTATATACATTGCTACAAAACCATCTGCTAAATAAAAGTAAATGCAAGTGAAAAATAACTGATAAAGAAGCTACAATTATTTTAAAAAAAGGTACAATTTATTTTCACAGATCAATAAAAGTCAATGATTCCTATGGAAAGATTGGTCAATGAAATGGGAATAAGTTCTCAGTTTGGTTGTTTCCCTTGTTTGAACTTGCTGAATGCAGAGCTACATAGCAGTTCTGCAGTTGTTCCACCACAAATACTGCTGTCAGCCCAAAAACTGCTGACTGGCGCACTTGTACCACCATTGTTTCAGACACCAAATCAGTAACATGACCAAACTGAAAATCATCCAGTTGCCTTTCTCACAGGCCAAAGCAAAGATGTTCAAAGGAAACAAATGCAAATGGTCGTGCCACTCCACCTTGACATTCTGCAGTCACTTATATGAGCAGCTCTGCAATCTCATTTGCTGCCAGTTACCATCACTTACTTCCTTGAAAATGCTAGGATACTGCAGAATAGGGGCACAGAAGACATACGCAAGTATAACATTGACAGGCTGGTTTTACAACAGTAGCACGAGTGAATGATGGGGCATATAGAAAGGTATGTAGAATGTTGGGGACAAACCACAAGAGGAAGAATATCTAATATAGAGGTAGAACAAGAAGAGACTGCGGCATAAGAGGACAATATAAAGAAACAGTGCAGTGGGAAAGATGCACAAATATTTGAGTGTTCTCCTGCGGTCTATGTTGACTGATTCATAATCTTAGGTCACAGAAAGTAATCAGCCACTGGCTTTTTGGAAGGGATGCCTCTTGTTTCCTGTGGTGCAGCTTCAAAAATAATGAATTCTTTTTGCAGATGTTCATCCAGCTCCAGTATCGCTGCTACATTCCCACACCTGAGACAGACAAAGAATTCATTCTAAACAATTAAAAGAGCTCAAATACAAAACAGTTGATGCCCATGACCAGAGCATATAGCAGGTAAGAAAGATGGTACCTGTAGCAGTAGTTTGGTGCTGACCACACTGTCAGCACAGTTTCATTGAAGTGCCACTTATACCCTTCCATAACAAGCTGGTGGGCCCTGCAGATCATGTCAATGTCGTTTGCAGCATTAAACTGGGCAACAACGTCACTACCAAACAGATATCCAGCACCTCTTGGACTCACACCCCACCCTGTTGTGTCTGAAAGAGAAAAATGAGGGTGGGGGCAATGGTACATATGAATATATTAAAAGGATGATTCCTGAATATTGTATAGCAATGTCAGAGGAGGGGGTTGTTACCTTCAGGGTCAGACCATAGCAAGTCACACATAGGCCCATCATGTGGGACCTCCTGCTTCCTGTCAATGGTTCTTATTTGGTCCAGAGTTTGTATAGATGGGGAGAGCCCACCGTGCACGCAAAATATCTGAGGATGCAGGGATGGAGAAGTCTGTCACTGATAATACACACACCCAATTACAGGATAATACAAACTGAGGCTAGAAAAATTCCACAAAATTTGATTTCCACGTCTTGCTCTACACATTCTTGGAATTGTGATCAAGGGTATTAATTTACATTTTTGTAGATTAAAAAAATAATCAAACCTAAATAGACCACAGATCATTATGGACAGGAGAAACACTAACCTTCCCGTCAATAATTGCAGAGAGAGACAAGTAGTCGAAGATCTCTGTACAGTATCGCCACACAGTCACAGACCCATATTTCCTTAGGCATTCATCATAAAAGCCATACACCTGTGTAATTTGCCTGGATTCATGGTTCCCTCTTATCAGTGTGATTCTGTCGGGATATCGCACCTGAAATTTAGGACAAGGGTTAATGAAAAGCGTTTAACAGGCAAATGAAGCAGCCTGCTCAAGTTAGTAAATGAACAATATCACACCCCAAATCAAAGCGGATTTAGATTTAGCCATATCTAAAATCTGTATTCTTCAGCAATGTCAGTACAATAATTTGTAGGGATGGGCTGATCCACATTTTTACAGTTCCAATCCGATTCCGATACAAGAGCTATTTTTACTTTGTTATACTTTATATTAACATTTAAGCTAGTAAATACAGATGGAAACTATGTATGACAAAAAAATATTTAGTTAGGCTACTACAAACACACATAATGGACTGTTCCACCTTGTTTGTATGTCTTGTTTTAAGTTTTTGAGGCATTTGCAGTTCAATATGAATATCTTCAAAGCACGCATACACAAGTGTATGCTTAAAATTAATTTTTCTCCCATTGGAGTCAGCTGAATTACACTGTTGCGATGGCATCCACTCTTGTATCACAAAACAGTCCAAGTTAGCAACTCCAATATCAACCATTACTTTTTTGTCTTGCACAGTTGCATGCGCTTTGTTAAGTGGGATTGTCCATTAAACACTATTCCCACCTCAAAACTTTTTACAAAGATTACAAATCATTGTGCCACTGGTTTCTGTTAAGAGTAAAATACTCCCAATGATGTCACAGCAGGCTGAAGTCACTGTACTAACACCCGCCGAGTAGCAAAAAAGACTGAGGGGCAGCATTAGCATTCGATTTCAATGCTGCATAGAAAAGCATGTAAAATTGGAGAGCTGTCGTGCGATTGATTGAACAAATAGATTTAACACGAAATAGGAGTTCTTTTTAGAGATTGCCAAAAACTAAAGTAAGCATAGGACATGGATAGGTCACGCATGGCCGATAAATTATTCGTCAAATAGGTCTGGATCCGCACCGATAATTTGTTTTGAAAGTACCATACTTGGACCAAATACAAGTTCGTGTTTGTTCCCCAAAACATTAGATTAAAAAAGAAAAAACTGGTGTCATCTTGTATTCAAGGACCTGAAATTTAATGTCATTACGCACATAAAGCAGTAGATGGCACAAATTATCCACCTGCTGGTTTAAGGTGAACGCATACTTCAAATGTAAAGAGACGTTTTAGCAATACGTCATGAGCAACAATTCCACAGCCTGGCCATGCTTGACTAACAATGTGATGCCGCAGAGTTGTTTGGAAGGGCTAATTATGCAGTTACCGGAATGCTTTGCACCACATATACTTTTGGGTTTCCTGTTAAATCAAACCAGTATTGGCTGTCACTTGAGCAACTCATTTTACAAGAACTTTCACCTTTATTAAACTGAGAACCACTCACCACAATACGTTCTTGCTTTCTCTATGGGGGTCTGCTGTATCGAAAACATTGTGCTCTCTACGATTCTGGAGTTTGTAGTATTGATCATGTATCCCTTTTCCCACTAAATATTTGTTTTTTTATATATAAAAATCTGGTATTCCAAAAAACTTTTTAAATGGTTCTGTAAAAATAGTGGGGTTTATATTCAGGTGAAAACAAGAATTCTTTTCTACAGCATTTTACTACAGTTAACAAGGATTCTGTTTTATTAAATAAAAATGTATATATCTCATACTACCAATTATGAAATGAAATGTAGTACATGTGAAGACCTCATTAATCCTTTCAATGTAAGTATGGGAACATGACTGCCAGGTTACCTTAAGAGCGAGGAGAAGGAGAAATGTCTCCACACTGTAGAATCCACGGTCCACAAAATCACCCATGAAAAGGTAATTTGTCTCTGGGACATCACCACCGACCTGTTAATGGACAATTGGCAAATTATGGTTTTCCAGTAGTACATAATGATTTAATGAGAAATGATGTTTCAGAACAATACTACCATAGCTGCATTGAGATTGTTAAACCTACCCCTACTTAAAAACTGTATATCAGGATGTGGACAAACAGATGCATATGCAAATTTAAAATTTTCCTTCTCGACCAACTTTGTGAGCCACACATCTGTACAGAGTACTTGAGCAAGGGAATACCAAGCAATATATACTAGGACTGAGAAAATACCCAGAAGCACCGTGTTTCTCAATAAAAATGCTTTGTGTATTCATTTGTTGCTACACAAGGACACAAGTTGCTTAATCTCTCTCTCTCTCTCTCTCACACACAAATTATATAGAAGACAAACCTACTATTTTCCAAACTTGTAAAAATGAAAATAAAAAAAAACTCCAAACCCAGGAGTGGGGGAAAGTCACTGTACTTACTCTGAACAACTCCTTCAGGTCATAAAACTGCCCATGGATATCACCACATACCTGACATAGTGGGGGAAAAAATACTTTACTTGCATTACTGAAAGATACCATACTCAAGGGCGGATTTAAAAAAAGCACTACTTACAGTGACTGGAGAGTCGACTCTTTGAACATTGCTTTCTTCAACAAGTATCTCCCTAGAAATGCAAGCGTGCACACATACACAGCATAAAAAAAAATCCAAATGTGAATTACACATAAATCCACATGACTAATGAAGGACAAGGCAAAAAAAAGTCACTACACATTTTTTTTAACTGAACTTCAAAAGGGTCTCACAGCAAACACAATATAATCAGGGTGTACAAATGGCTCAAATATATATGATGCATTCCCTGGTTTACACATTCTTGCCCAAACATACAAGGCAATATTTGAATGGAAATAAACATCAGCAATGAGCTAATAAATTAAACGTACACATGGTTTCCATACAAAAAATTACCTAATTACCTGGCTTTGGCACACAGAGCCTTCACCTCATTTTCTTTGATGAGCTCGCACCGCCGGAGCTGGTCAATTTGTCTGTCTAAGTCACTAATGTCCCCCATAGTCAAAAACAGATGGACAGCACCTCACTCTCGTCACCGATTCAAAATTTGAGTTGAACAGGTACACCAGCACTGTCTCATTGACATACAAACATGCACAGTTACTTTCCAACTCACAAACACAATTTACTGACTACCTCCGACTAAAATTAAAGATTAAACGCAAAGGAGAGTAGAGGGGGCGATCCAGAAGGATGAAAGAGCCTATACAAAAGAGAGGAAAAACAAAATCACAATCTGCTGACTCCAACTAAATATTCAAACGTACAAACGAAAAAAAATGGAGACGATTAAACAATGAGACTATTAATTACACGCCATGAACCAAGTACTAACCAAAATAGTGGAGAATATTAACCTGTTAACTTTGGGTTATATAACAGCTCGTAAAAATAATGGATGACTTAAAACATGGATAAAAATCGCGATGCTCATATCAGCGTTGCTAGACTAAGAACTCCTACAGAAGTTAACTTACGAAAGCAATACTGGGTGTTCCTCGTTTGGTTTAGATGTTTATGGCCAACGATTTACCAAATATAAAAAGCGCATTTTAGTTACAGCACATATGATTTTTATTCAAAGTATACGACAACACCTGTTCAACTTTATTCGTTGGTGAAAATATTTACAAATTTAGTGTACCGTCGGTGAGGGATCTCTCGTTCGTTCGCCAGGGACTCCACAACCAAAACCGGCATTTGCTAAGAGACAAACGAGCCACACAACCAATAATATTCACTCGGCGCTAACTGAAAAAAATAACTGCCTTAAACAATTAGTGAAATGTCAATGCAAAGTTTGAGAATACTCTGATGTGTTTAACTCAAACTGCCGGTTAGATAGTGTACGTCCGTGAAAAGCCGCTAGCTAGGCTAGCCTGCGGTCTTGCGTTGTTTTACTGAAGTTCCACCAAGAAATACCGAACTAGCCGAAGTTTAACACGTATTATAAATACCAACAGTAATACCACTCGTGTATCATTTTAAGTTTAAAATAATTTTAAGCGACACTCAACATTTTTCTCGGCCACTGAAGTATGTTAGCCAGTTAGTCAGCTAGTCTCAATTTAGCCAGTTCGCAACAACGAAAGGCCCAGGAAAAAAGACAACGGGCGGACTAAGACCGACCGAGATCTACATAAAACGTGAACACGCGATCAATTTCAGATTTCACCGTACGAAGAACTACTAACAATCGTCTAAAATTCGTGTAAAGATCTAAGTTAGTTGTTACCTCTTTGAAATACGTTTCTTTTCCCAGTTTCCCCCGGTTCTTTTCACAGCGCCACTAAAGCCGTGGCTGTAGATGGCTAGCGCCCCCTCACGCTCAATGCCGCACATGCACACACGCGCGCGCGCGACAGCTTCCGGTGCTGAGCTCCACCTCGGAAGGACTGCGCTTGGGTTTCTTTTCGTGATCTTGACGTCACGCTTTGTTCCGACAATGGGGGGAGGGGCGGGGCCACAACGTTTTAAACAAATGAAAGGTCTATGATAATCGCAAAGTATTTAAATTTACAGTTACATTTTAACACCATTCACATATAAACAGTTTAAAAACATAAAGAGAAAACTGAAAATAGTGTGCGAAGTAAATTCATTTATACTAAGGCATTCATAATTAGTATTTTAAAACTGTTTTGTGATTTTGAAATGTAAAAAAAAAAAAAATCTTAAAATGGGTTGGGCGTCATGGTACTGTGTTACTCCACCAGGATTTGGGATTCAAACCCTCCTCTTTACATGTTCTTCCCTGTGTCATATGGGGCATCCTGCTGTCCTGGGTGTATCCCAGCCTTGTGCTCTGTGATGGACTGGCATGCCATTTAGGGTGTACCCCAGCCTTGTACCTGGGATATCACCTGTAAATCTGACCAGGATGAGAGGTTAGTAGATTGTTCGGAAATGGGCACTTCCAGGTCATTACTGGAGAAGCAAAAGAACAGAGGCGGAACTGAGTGCTGTTTTGTACTATTTATGATAAACTTTCCCATAATAATCCTATAAGCTTGCCTATTGTATGTAATAAATTCCCATATTCTCATTTTTAATTTGTATGGCACCTGCCCAGTCGGGTGACCACCAGCATGACTCATAAAAGGATACCTGTGTTCAAAAAGAAGGACTAAGGTTCATATATAAGGATACCCATGAAAAGTGTTGAGTAGGGGGAGTATATCATGCGTACACTATGAAAACTCAGAACAGTACATCTATTGTGATATTTATCTCATTATCTTGAGAAAACTGCATTTAAAAATTGAAGCGCACCCATTCTTGGCTTTCATAGTATGTGTGGCTCACATTTCCCTTTGTTTTTGCTACATACCAGGGGTGGGAGAGAGTGACATTAGTAGATGATGGGGAGGGAAACAGAAGGATAAGGGAACTAATTAGCCTGACAGCATGTTTTGGGAGTAGTAGAACACAGATTCAATCCACAGACACTGGATATGTGAGGCAATAGTGCTACCAACCAAGCCACCATGCTGTTTAGTTTGTAATACACTATTTAATTTGATGATGTGAATTGACACTTTGCGTGCTTAAATAAACCTCTCATCATGCGAAAGGCTGTACTGTAAATGCAAAATAAATGCTCATGTCGTCTAATGATCTTTGCAGTAGGAGGAAATGTACATGTTGCCTTTGGATAAAGTCCTTAATTGTACTCTTGAAGTCTTAAAGCACTTATGTAAGTCGCTCTGGCTAAGAGCGCCTGCCAAATGCTACAAATGTAAATGTAAATGTACTCTCCTATCAGCTACATTGTGCAGGACCTAATGGAGACAGACTTGTACAAACTGCTGAAGACTCAGCAGCTCAGCAATGACCACATCTGCTACTTCCTGTACCAGATCCTTAGAGGCCTCAAGTATATCCATTCAGTTAATGTGTTACACAGAGATCTCAAGCCCTCCAATCTCCTAATCAACACCACCTGTGACCTCAAGGTAAGAATTCCAGGTGACAGGGTGTATCTCCCATGTATTGAGGAGGACATCAAACAGCAGTCAGGACAGAGGACTGGAAAACCGGAATGATCGAGATCTGGATGGATGGTCACCCTACTGACCAGTGCAGCCTTGGACTAACCATATCTTACACAGTGCCATTGTTATTCTAATACTGATATTTAATGTGACCAATTTGTAAGTCGTTTTTGTAAATATAGAAAGTTTTCAGGAGAACCCAACTTGTTTTTGAAAGCATTCTTTATAACTGCATAGCTTAAAAAATCTGGTAGCAAAGACATTACAAGCTGAATTTTTCCTCTGAAAATACACCATACACTATAAAAGGGAAATGAATTAAGGTAATACATTTCCACGAATATATATTAAACAGAAACTCTTAATTAAAACCATTATTTTCCACAATTCACTGGTCCCTGATAAAGTTGTATTTTAATTAGGTAAACAATTGCTATGTGAATAACAGATGTGTAGATGTTAACCAATTCTGTTTTCTTTTTAGCATATTTGTTCACTGTATTTCATACCTAAACATTCAAATTCGTGATTTTTATGTGGAATAGTAAATAGTATTTATTTGTATTATAAAAAAGTAATAGGAAAATACCTTGACATTCATTCAGTGTGCCCAATAAGTAATTTAAAGACAATCTTAACAGAAAACAATTATATACCAGATCATAATAATAACAATAATAATAAAATCCTAAATGAGATGCATGACATTATAAGTTTTTGTGCAGAACTTGTCAAAGAACAGAGTCGTATTTTAAAAGCAATTAAAAACATATGCTATATATCTTTTTTCTTAAAGCAAAGAATAATATAGTGCAATTTATAATAAGATGCAAAAGTACATATTCTTAAATAATGAATGGGCATTTTAAAAGCATGAATGGAAGAAGCAGTTTAAATGTGCATTTAAATTATAATGTAATGAGATTTTGTAGTCCTTAATCAGCAACGTTGCTCTATTGCTTATCGATTTCATTATAATATATTATGGATTTTTCACTTTCTTTCAGTTTTCATAAATCTTTTTTTAAGCTCTGACACCAACATTGGGCTATCTGATCTGTGAAGAAAATGAGACAGAAAATCAAAACAAGATTTGTGGCAAAAGACACAGTGAAATCATTCACTCTGCTAAGTTTTGGATTTGAAGCAGTGACCTTTTTATCACAGGTTGACCATCCTAACTGTCTGTTCTAAACATCATCCAGTGAATAAGGATTTTGCTCAGAAAAAAAATCACTCTGCCTACTTTAGGAATCAAACCAGCAACTTTCCAGGCACAACATCCTAATTTTGTGAGGCACACACCAGACATTAGGTATTATTTAAAATAATTATCAAATGGATGGTAGATTGGTTTTACAGTGCCTTTTTTATTTGTATGAATATGCTATGTGTAGTAGCCTCATGCCTTCAGCATTGGGGTATGAATCTTACCCTTGCTTTCTTTGTGTGGAATTTGCATCTCCTCTTTGTGATCTGTGGGTTTCCTTTATTAACTCTCCACTATCGTCCCTCAGTGCAAACACATGAGTTAGGCTCACTGGTTTCTCAAAATCTCCTGTAGTATGTGCCCTATAATGGACTGACATCCCATCCAGGGTGTATCCCATACTTATGGGGCATCAGGGGGCATGGATACCTGGGCAGATTCAGGGGGCCCCTTAAACATTATAATTAAAGTTGGGCAGGGTGGCCCAGAATCTCTAGTTATGCTCTGCATCGGCGGCCTGGAACAGACTCTAGGCACCCACTACCCAAACCTGGATAAGCCATTAGACCGGTTTTTGATAATCAGAATATAGTATCATTTTAGTACACCAGTAAATAGGAAATTATTGTAATTTCAGGTACAATATGAAATAATATAAAAATATTTTAATATGAAACATTTAAAGTTAATAGTTTTCTTACCCCGGTTTTTCTGGCTGATTATTATCAGTTTCATTCCGCTCTGCTTCTGTCTTTTAATAAAAATACAAAATTTGTTAGAAAAGTATTATCAGAAAGGTAATAATCAATTTTTAACCCAGACATCCTGTTAGCTGTGTTTTTGATACATTTATACTTTGAAAGTTCTATTTAAAACTATTTGGTTAACTCAATTACCAATTAACATTCAGTGAATCAGTCAGTCAAATCAATACAATACTGATTTATAACGATCTGAAAAAATTATTAAAAAGCTGCAGGGAGGGATGAATTATAACTGTGGTGGCATAAAAATTTTTAATAAGTCCAATGCTCTAACTTTGGTAGCTACATTGAATCTTGTCAGGTTTAGCACCCGTCTGTCCGAGTCTTTCGTGTCTTCTGTCCGTTTGGCCAGCAGGTGTCACTGGCCATCCTGTCCTCCCTGTTGTCAGTCTTTAGAGTGTTTCCCCTACTCACTTGACAGCTGCATATTTTGCTTTGAGCCTTGGTTGTGTTTTACCTGTCTTTATTATTCCCCAGTGTTAGATTCTGTTTCCTTATTTCTCCATCAGTTTTTAGGCTCCCTGTTCTCCCAGGTCATTGAGTTAATTATTAATTTAATCTGTTGCCTGTTCTTGTACCAGTCCTTGTGTGTTCAACCTGACTGCTCATTGTCCTGCACCCTCCCTGACTGGTTACGTGTTTCATGTCTCACTCCTCCTCCTCCTCCTTGTTGTGTTATTTGTACTTTTTTGCCTGCCCCTTCTTGCCCTGACCCCTTATAGTTAGCCTTTGTTTCCCCCTATTTGCCTTTTGACCCCTCATGGTCCGTTTTCGTTTTGTAGTGTTCCCAGTGTTTTTGGTTTTGTTAATAAATCCCTGCGTTCCTGTGAGCTGCCAGTGGATCGTCACCTCCTTTCCCTGCCTACACCATACCCCGCCCCTGTGCCAGTACCCCCCAAGGCCATGACAGAATCTAGGCTCTTCCCTGATGGACAGTGATCCATGAAAAATGTATAATTAGTACTTTAATAGTACTTAAATGTTTCCCATAATCCAAATGTTTAGGTCAGGTATCTTATATGGTTCCTAATATAAGATTTGCGTTGGTTTTGCAGAAAATAACTAAAACGTTTCTTTAAATCCTGGTGCAATTTCAATATGCAAAACAGTTTATAATTATTAAACAATTCAGTTTCAATGAGAAATAAACTGTCTATTTTTCTTCCAGGATTAAACATACATGTTTTACGACAGTTTATCAAAACTGGAAATTAAACTTTTTGCAATGAGTTCATCTGTGTTTTGGACAAGAGTCGCTTAGTGGTCATGTAATGAACTGCATGTGTAGAAGGGCAAGAGATGCATAACGGGAAGTGTCGCTGTTAAGCCCAATCTCAGTTATATAGGGTTTGTGTGTGTAAGTGAAATATATTTCAGCAACATGAGGTGCACCCCACTTCTTGTATTTTGGAAGGGAAATAAATTCATGTTATTGTGCTGCTAGATACAGTAGAAGTGCTTTGCGTTGTACCTTATGCACAAGATAACTTTGCTGTTACTAAGCAACATAAGGAATGTTTCTATATTCCAATATTTCAGTTACAGTAGGTATAGTTATTTCTTAATAATCTAAAATCCATTTTGCAAATGTTTTAGGTTTGGTCTTTATTTCTTGTATGAAAATATCCGCTTCTCCACCTTCTGTATATAAAATTTTTAAAGGCCGAATTGGAATGATCTAAATTAGCTGATCCCATTTTTATTGTTTTTTTTCCCCTGAATTTAATTCAATGAAATAGCCTGAAACCCAACTGACTTACAGCACTCTGGAACAGTCAGCCCTCCATCCTGAACAAAAATCACAGGCCTCAGTTATTGAGGACTAAAAGTATTTTAATAGAAACATATTCTTACATACTGAACCATGTGAAATAGCAACTGTAATACTTACTTTACCCTCTTCACCTCTCATTTTACTTCCTCTTTCTGTCTTTCTGAGCACAGGAAAACCAGCACCAAAACCTGTTCAAATACAATTTGTAATAAGATACAAGGCTGTAGAAATACAGCCACAAACAAGAAAAAAACATTAAGGAATCAATTTGCTTTCTTGTACTTGGAAGTTTTATAGTGGACGGTCCAACACTTTTGAGTCCCTTTTCCTTTGATTCTTCTCCGTTTCTCTCAGCTCCTCCCCCACTCAATGTATCACATTTACCAGGAGAGACTGTAGCATCATCTGTAGTCTTCTGAAAGATTTAATTTGTTTTGCTCAACTGGATTAACTGATAAATGAATAAATGGTCTGTATTTTAGTCATGTAGAAGGCTAGTGCTCTGTCTGTGTTTTTTGTACCTCTATCAGCTTTACTCCTTTGTCTGTCTTCCGAAGGGCAGTCATTCCTGGGCCAAAACCTGAAGCATAAACTCAAAGCTGTGGGAAAAACTCATTCAATGGCAAAAATGACTGACCATGGTCATTCTTATACTCACTCTTTTTACTCTAATTCCTTTGTTTTCATTAATGATTTAAGACTCAAAATGAAAATATTAAAAACTAGGAAATTTAAAAATATATGTTTAACTATTACAAATAGTGAATCTATATCTCTAAATTGCCCCTAGTTTGTGATTGTGTTGTGTGTGCCCTGTGAAAGACTGCCATTCTGTTCCTGGAATCCTTTGCCTCCAAGCATTTGGAAAATGGGTGGATTGATCAATGCATGCATGGATATATGGGATATATGGATATGGATACTTGGCATAATCTCCATGAGACCAGGTTGCTTCGTTTCACATTACTCAATAGTTACCTGGCAGCTTCACTCCAATAGATCCTGCTGCCCACTTATTTATGGCTGCTGGTTCCCTGTCCTCAGGACCAAGGTTTGGGGTTGGTGCCTTCATGGTCATCTATAGGAATATAATTCAGTTCACAACTAAAGAAAACTGGCAATTTATAAGCTCTACAGTATAAATCAGCAAATCAGTGTGTTACTTATAGGTTCCTCCGGGTGTGAGTTACTCTAATAAAGGTTATACATTGGTATGTTGCTAGCCTGCTGTTTTTGCCATGGTTGCTGCTGTTTATGCTGTTGAAAAAATAAACTGTTTATACCAAGGCTGCATGATATTGAAAAATTTCAGGTATCACAATGTGATTTTTTTGTGATAAATATGTTTTAGCTAAATTAAACCCCCCCACACTCAGCCAGCTAGTATTTTGGTGGTGTAATTGCAGAGCAACACAGATACTAGACGTGTAAATACCTGTCCTGTACCTTCTTCTCCCCTTTCCTCCACTCTTATTTCTGTTTTCTTCAGTACTGGAAACCCTGCACCAATACCTGTACAGCCAAGCAGTAAATACAAGGACGACCAACGAGAGTACTGCTGTTTACTTCTGTAAAATGCTGAAGTAAGATTCCTGCAGTGAATTGTATAGAAGAACAAAATCTGAATACCTCAGTCCTCTCTAAATGTACCTTACCTGGCAGTTTGAATCGCATCATCTCTACTCCTCCCACCTTTATTCCAGCAGGCTTTGTTGCTGCCTCCTCATCCAGTGTTGGTGGTGCAGAAGTGGGGCTCAAGGAAGGTATTTGGAGGAGAATACGAGGGTCTTTGGGTGCGCGAATGTGGCGATTCTTAAGAGCGATTCGGGACTTTTGTGCAGTGAAATCCAATGAGGGTGAATTCAGCTGTAAAGGAGATGCTCTCAGTTTCTTATCATTAATAACACTGTATCCTATGCATCCTGCTTGTAACTGCTTATTCTGCTCGGAGTCACATTGTGGTCTGGAACTGATGCCAGTAAGCAAAGGCTATGAAGCACAGGACACACTGCATAGACAGCATAAGGTACAATGCGAAGACACACCCAGGATAGAATGCCATACACAAGGCTCACACATAATCATGCACTACAGGCCATTCAGCGATGCCAGTTAAACTAGCCGCATGTCTTTGGACCCTGGGAGAACAGTACAGAGGGAGAACTTGCAAGTTAAACACAAACAGCAGAAGTCTGATAAAACAGAAACAATGGACCATGAAGTTTAACTTAAAATTTGAGATTTTAATCATTCTAACAACCTCTAACATTTTCTGATCATTTTAGCACTGTTAAAATTCATGCATGTGTTCTGGTAGAATTAAAGCATCACAGTCCCTTCGTTTGTCCACATAAGGACATTCTGATTTTGCAGAGTTCTATGTATCCCTGGGTCAACAAGGGAAGGGCTTGCATTTTTCTTCTTTAACCAATCACAGTCGTCATCACTACATTTGCTATTTTTTTTCTCATTTTCAAACTCAAGGGTTTCTGCCATCAAGGAATCATTATGTGGCTCAACAAGCTAAGCCTATCTGCTTGTGATTGCGAGGTTGCTGTTTCAAGCCTTGTTATTATTATTATTATTATTATTATTATTATAATTGTTATTATTATTAACATTTTAATTATTATTGCAATTATCATCATGAAATTAAAACACACTCTTACATTGCTCCACACAGCCTTTGCAGGTAAGCATATTCCCATGTTTTGCCCACTGCCCCTTGTTTACCGAATGACATACTGAACTTGGCAAAATCAAGACACGAGTATACATAAAACCTACTGCTTTAGCAGTAGAACTCCAAAAAAGTGGTTAAATGTTTTGATGATAAATCTTACCTGAAGGTTAAATTCTTCTTCTTTATTTTCATGGGTCCTCTTCCAAATTCTTTTTTTGCCCGCCCCATCCTTTCTAATCTGTTTTCTTCCCTCATTTCCATCTGATTCTTCATTCACGATTCTTGTTCTGGACTGTCCTGTAGTTTCTGCCAACAGTTTCCCATGTTCACTTGTTTTGTGCAATTTTGCTTCACTGAATTGACTCTGAATCTCTTTTGCCTTTGTAAAAATGTCATCTTCTTCTAATTTAACACCCTTTTCGATTTTCAGCTGTATTTTTGGTCCTTCTGCTGTGCTCATTGTACATTCATTGATATCTCTTCCACTCACTGCTCCCCTTATTCCTTCTCTGTCCACAGCATAAGGAGTGTCACCACTTTGACTCCCATCATTATTTATGGTTTCTTCTGTCTTTTCTATTGCCCATCCATCTCTAATACCCTCTGTTACGTTTGCACTAAATCCTTCGATAAGTTCTGATTTCGTAGTTGGAGCCACATTCAAATCCATTCTATCTCCCTCTTCCATTGATTTTATGTCTACATTTTCATCCGACACATGCCCTTCATCTTTGGTTTCTCCTACTATCAATATGGTTGGCTGTTTTTCAAGCCATTTGTTGTCACGTTCTTCCATTTTGGTTTCCTGTTCTTCAGCTACTTTGAGCAAATCAATTACGTGAGAATTCCTCCCAAAAATGTTGTCTTCATGAATTTGAGATTCTTCTGTTTGTTGCAAATCTGATTTAGTTTCATTCTCTTTGCTCATATCTAATGCTTCATGGAATATGTTGATGTTCTCATAAGGTTGCACTTTTGTAGATATATCAAGTATTTCTTGTTCTTTTACCTCATAAACATTTTCTCTATGTTTCCTATCATCTTGCAATTCTTTCACTGAGATCTCAAAATTTTTTTCTTCTCTTAAATTTTGTACAATTATTTCACATGTTTCAGATTCTCCAACATCCACCCCGGATGCTGCTACTTCGTCATTTATCTTACACTCTTCTCTCCATCTCTCTTCATGGAGGATTTCTGTGTCTCTCATTCCCATAGAGGCATTATTTTCTTCTTTTTCAAACTCAAATAAACATCTTTCCCTTTCTCCATCCTCTCGACTATCTTCAATTACCCCAGATTCATCTCTGTCTTCTGATAGAGATCCTTGATTTTTGTCTTCTTCA
>JABFEB020000092.1:32418209-32437012 GCA_019775895.2 Stomatorhinus ivindoensis
TAAGTAAGAGCCTCTTGTGGGGGACAACATCAAAAGCCTTTTGGAAATCTAAGTAGATGACATCATAGGCCTTCTTAACATCAATTTCCTGAGTAGCTTCCTCATCATGCCCATCTGCAAATGATCTCTCTCAGTTTGCTTAAAACTACATGTTCCCAGAATGAAAATGGTGTACACCGTGCCTCATGTCACATTTACCCACCTGGAGTCTTTCGTATGATTGGCACCTTCATGGCCATGTGGTGCACTGTGACCCACACCTTGGTCTGGCCTTTCTCCAGCTCTTCCAGAGGTAGTTTGCACTGGCTGACAGCAGAGAAGAATCCCTGGACACTTGGACTGGGAGTGGCAAGCGACGGTGGTGGCGCTATGGGGCTGAGTTCTCCCCCCTGACAAAACCATCGGAAGGTGATGAGGGCGGGATGAAAGCGAGAGGCTTCTACTGTAAGAGTGACAACACCTGGGGAGTTGGAGCAGAGGGATTTCAGGACGAATTGTTAAGAGAGGAATAAATGTTAGAAAGTACATTTACCCAACACTGTTACCCAGCTCCACGATTAAAAATTGTTTGCCTAGACCGGCATGGAAGTGATAGTGAGCAGTTACCTGTGTCGTCAGCTGGTTCTGAAAATTTAATCTCTGACACTTCTGGGGCAGCTGAAAAAAGCAGGAATAGTCTCAAAACTAAAGAGTGCCCGACTCAAGAGCACTGGAAATAAATAAAACACTACAAAACAGCATATGGGGAAGGTGTCAAGCATGGCAAAGACTTAACACACAGGTAAAATTTTACAGAGAGAGACTGTTATGTAGTAAGCACAGAACATATTATTCTTACCTAATAGCATTAACTTGTCTGACACTTTCTCTGCTACCACTTGGTCTTTCCCCTTATAGGAGATTTGGCACTTAAAGATAGCCCCTTTGTGAACAGCAATATCGGGGATGAATGTGACAGATGAGAAGAGCTGCATTGTGCGGCTGTTTGCTGATGGAATGGGGTACTGCGTGTGTAGCTTGTAATACCCAAAATTTCCATTTGGGGGCAGCAATAGGTTTTTCTCATTTTCTGGCAAACAGAGAAAGTAAGAAAAAGAAGAACTTGCTGATATATATATTGTACAAGAGAAAGAGAAGAAGAAAGAAATACAAATGGGGAAAGGTTATGCAAGGCTTTTATAAATAAAAAGAAATGCATGCACGTTAAGTATGAAATGATGATCAGCAGGCACGAGGTGATCAAAATAATGGTGACCTCACCAGGGCCTATTTACTTCAAAGATATTTTCATGTAAAATGTCTTTCGAAAATGATTAAAGGTCAAATTGCTAATAAAACTTAATTTAATGCTCACAAAGGATAATAGTTAACTTAGTACATTCACACTGGAAATGTAAGATATACTATAGTCTGGCTTTCACAAACAAAGGAGGCAAAAATGACAAACAGAAGTTCAGGTTAAGGTCACGGTCATATCCTGTTATAACTGTGCTTTCATGCACTGAATGTAGGACAGTTTTATGAAGATAATGAAAGAAATTAAGCTTGAATAAATAGAGGGAATCCTTTGTATATTTCCCAGACTTGTTAAATACATTAATCTGATGGTACAATGCAGTGAGATCAGCTACTGAAATGTTAAACCTAGCAGTCAAATTAATATGATGAAACTGAGGACACTGGAGGATGCTACAGGATACCTGTGGGTAATCAGCTGGGTTATCAAATAACAGAAGCAAATGCCAATACTGCAATAGTGACAACAGTGGAAAATTCTAACAACAGCAACAATGCTACATGCTCCTGAATGGATAATGTACATAGACAATGTTTTCTTTTTTTTTTTTTGCTCTTTGTCTATGATATACCTGGGGTCCAACTACAACAGTTTGAGAAAAAAACAGGCTGGTACCTGTTGGTGCTCTTTGAGAAGTGTCTGAGATAGGTTTTTCATTTAGGAACCAAGTAACTTGCACCCTGTCCACCCTCCTGCCTTCCACGCTGATGGTTACTCTGCCCTTTTTTCCCACTATAACTCGGGGGGGCAGGATTATGCCTGATACAACCAGTGATTTCTCTTTCTCTGAACAGGAAAAGACAGGTTAGTGCAGTGTCAAAGAACAGTATTCAATCCAAAACCTACACTACAATATTTAAAGCTGTTCTGCAGAGTTCTGCACCCCAGGTCTAATGCAAATTGTTCTATTACATCATAGCCAAGCACTTTTGGGAAATTTTCTGTGGGAATAATAACATATCTGTAATACTATATGTCCGTGGCACTGTGTGGCTCAGGGGGTTAGCACGCTGTGCCTGTGATCAGGAGGTCATCAGGGTTGGCAGAGTCATGTCACCATTAGGCTTCTAAGCAAGGCTCTTAAGACCCAATTGCTGCAGGGACTGACCCTGCTTTCTGAAATGTATGTTGCTGTGGATAAAAGCATCTGCAAAATAAATGTAATGTACAGTGCTGCATAGTAATGTGCTATATGCAACATACTATTTCATCCATAACTTTACTCCTGAAGAGGGTAATGCACAAGACAGGGGTACACCCCTGGACTGAATGACAGTCCATTGCAGAGCATATACACACACACACACAATCTGCAGTTCAGGGACACTGCATGTCTTTGGACTACAGGAAAAATGAGAAAACCACGTCACATGGGGAAAACAAACAAAGTTACATACAGATACAGGCGGGTCAGAGCCACTCACTACTATTTCAATTGTATTACATCTACTGGTTCTTGATGTACAATGTTGAACATTAAAATAGGAAACTCAGAGAAGCATGGGGGAAAAAACATGCAAACATGCCCATACACAGAGTGGGAAGAGAATCAAACCAACCATGCTAGAGGCTGCAGTGCTTAAACACTCACTAACAATACACCAATCTGTTCGTTAGTTATAGATCTTTGGGGTCACAGAATAACAGAACTCTGAAGTGGGGGTGACTGGACAAACCTACCATCCCTTTTCTTCCATGAGAATCCAAAGCAGAGCAAGAAAATCATAGCCAGAGAAATGATAATAACGGCCACTGATGCCTTGGCAGACTTAGTCATTACTGGTTCTTTTGCTGTCGGGAGAGAGATAATGGTGTCTCTTCTGCAGAGAAACAGCCTGTATGTAAAGTATAACAGAGGAATATGATACTGAAATATGGGAAGCCCAGATGTTAAAAACAATACCATTTGGACCAGTGGCAGAGAGAGTCATGGTGGCGGAGACTGACTCAGTGACAGCGGGATGCCGCACAGCACACTGCACCTCAGTGCTTCTCCTCATGTCTTCAGCACTCAGAGTATAGAAGCGGCGAGTGTGGAAGGAACCTCCAGGGCCAGGCCAGGCTAACGGCATGTCAGGCACCAGTGAGCCATTTTGGAACCAGGAGACAGAGATTTCCTCAGGGTAAAATCCCTCGATATCGCAGGAGAGAGTGATGGGGGGAAATTGTGAGGTATGGGGAAGGGCGGAGAGTGTGACAGTAGGAAGATCTGACAGGAGCAAGGAAAAACAAAGAGACGTCATCAGCATAAGCCTTTCATCTCACCTTTTAAATGAATGAAAACTGATAACAATTTACAAGTAACAGCAGGCCAGAAACTAAGTCGAGTCCAAAACAAGAACTAGAAATAAATCACGGTGCAAGAAATGGGAACAGGTAACCTATCCAGGCACTTACATATTAAATTGAGATGGAAGTTCAAGACAATGGTTTCCTCTGATGCGATATGTTTCACCACACAGCTGAAGTTCACATCCTTGTCCTGGTCAGTGGGTGTGAGTGTCAGGCTGCTCACTGCCCAGAAGAACCCACTGCTGGTTCTGTTGACTGCTGTTATGCTCTCTGGGGGTTTCACCACAACACCTGCTCGAACCCAGGTGAAATCAATCAGCGGAGGGGTGAAATGCTCTGCCCGGCACTCTATCCTGCTGGGCCTGTGGATAACAGCCACTGTAGAAGGAATGGAGAGAGAGGGCAGGGCTGGCAGGGAGGCACAGAACTCAGTTATCAGATGAATCTGTTATAATGGAGAGACATCTATACATTCAAAAAGGTATTCACAATACACATACTGTATATTAAAAACTGAGACTATCAAGGATTGTAGGCTAATAACTGGTCTTTTTTTGCTGAAAATGCAATGTTGCCTTCACCCACATAATGGTCAAAGGTCTAACCAATGTAAGAGCAGGACATACCTAAAATGCATAGTGTTACACTGACTGAATACAGCAGAGTGTGGTTGTAGCTGATGCTGCACACATATTCCCCCTGCTTGCTGGCTGAAACGCTATGCAGAGTCAATGAGAAAGCCCCAGTTTCAAGGCTTCCAGTCTCCAAGCTGAACCCCTCTTCAGTGTGATTGCCATCTGGTCGAGAAGATGCTATTACTGATCCATTGTGGAGCCAGCTAACCCCCAGCAGAGAGATGTTTTTGTTCAGCTCTATCTCATCTGCTTCAACATTACAGGGCAAAAGTACCGATGAATTAGGATGAGCCCAGATATCTGTAAGAGAAACTGACAGGAAGAAACAGACTTCAATATCATAGCAAAAACTTATTATAAAAGAGCTATGTCTTTGCTAAATGTCTTTAAATTAGCCTTAATCTATGTGTGAGTGTGTGTCCTACAATGGCACATTATTTGGTTATAGAAGATGGGTGGAAGATCAAAGGAGACACGCCACTGATTGCAGAATATATACATATATAACAGCTCTGTCAGGCTAATAATAAAAGTTAAAAGGTCAACATCCATTCATGATTGATTTTCCAATACATTGTCACAGCCTGCAGCCTATTCCAGGAATCTCAGAGTGTGTACCACTGACATGTCATATCTTTACAGCACACGTACACACACATGCTAGGGGCAATCTAGTGACAGTAGCTAATTAAAACGGAATGTTTTCAGGTTGTGGGTTTCACTATGCAAGCATGCAAAATTCCACATACAAAGTCGAGCCAAGAATTAAACCCACCACCCTAAAGGTGTGAGGTCACAGATTTATCCAGCAAGCCACCACAACACCCACAAAAGGTCACCTTCTCAGCACTCCTTCCTCCTTTTCTTTTTCTTTTGGAGGAGTGATTCAGAGACTATTACACTGGCAGCAGTGACTATAGTAAAAGGCGTAAAAGTTGTTTACAAAAAAGGAGTTGGTCAAGATATGTATATATATATAATGTAATCAATAACTGCAGTTACGCAATGACTGGTACAGCTCACAATGTGTGCCTAATAAAAACACAGCGATGTACTGAACAGCTAATTATCATGTCACTGGCAACAGTAATCAGAGTAAAAGATTCAGACAGGTATGTGTAAGTATTTTATGGAAATTCCATCAACAAGCTTTCTCTGTAGAACTAACAATGTGTCACAATCCCACAAGAACAGACAAGAACAAAAAGGCAAAACGTAAAATATCAGCAGCCCATTTCCTTACCTCCAAAATGTAACCCAAAAGTTTACTTCTGCAGAAATGTTGTGTTTATAATGATAAATTCACGCTTATGAAACAACGTACATTCTAAATACATTCTCATTGCTCAATATATGGAAAATTTTACTGCTACTTGAGTTCTACAGCGTACAGTGTAAAAACACAATAATTGCATTTATACTATGAAAATCAGCTGAAAATCTAAACATTTAACATATTTGATGAATATTTAATAGTCATTTTCAAAGAAAGCATGATTAAATAGTACCTACCATGTTTTATTACAGTTAAAAGGCAGAAACAGATGAGGACTTTAAACTTCATTGCCTCTGATTTGTGCAGAACTAAATCCTTATCTTTTCCAGTCACACATGGGCATATATATAAAGAGTGAAACGGGGGGAGGGCTATGTGGGTAGACACACAGGTAATTAAGACGTACTGCATTTGCCGCTTAAATATATGTACACTTTGGTACGGTATGTCGAATATATTTACATTTTACTAGTCAAGGAATAGTGTACAATAAAGGTACTATTTTGTGATGTTATCGCGGCACACAAACACAGCAAACTGTTGTAACTTGCATTAATGCAAAATTACACAATGGGAGAGTAGTCACACTTTTTATTAGTCTGTTTCTGTGCTATCACATTCCATGTAGCAATAATCAATCTGTTATTATTGTTAAATATTAACCTTAAGGAGGTGATTGTAGTTTGGACTAAGTTAATCCTATAATTTCAACCCAGATACATGTAAATCACACAGGTTTAGACTGCTGGAATATTGAAAAATGCCATCACTTACCTGTAGTACAATTCACTGGACTATGCATTAGATATTTCACAATAATACACCTTTTTTTTACATTCTAGTGCTACACTTTCGGATAATTTAGTGCTATTATCCACAAATATCCATATGAACAACACCAAAAACTTTTTTGTTGTTATATATGGCTCATCATAATATAAAAAATGTACTTTTGTAAATAACACAGGCATTGGTCTATTGCGCAGTGGAAAGAATAATATAGTCAGAGGACAATTTGCCCTTCATTCCATTAAAAAAAAGCAGACGTCTAATATCCAGCCAAAGACGCCTAAAGGCTTGAGTGTCTGTTTGCCACACAGAGTGGTTCTGGCAGGTCTGTGGGTGTGGAGTGCAGGTTTTTTGTTGTTTTTTTTGCATGCTTTATGTCTACTCAAGCCCCCAGAGGCCACCTGAAACAAAACAGTGAAGCATTTCTGTCCTGCAGGAATCTTCCAGTCTGATAATTCAAAGGTCATGAGTGGTAACTGAATGATCTGATGAGCATGAGCAAATGATACGGTCTTAATACTGCGGTTGACTTAATCTCCGGACTTGAACCCATCTGAAAACCTAAGGAGACAACAGAGCACCACCTGACACAATCACCAAGATATATAATTTCGTGTAAAGAGAGTCCAATGCACAAAGGATCATGGTGCAGTTAAATTGTTTTGCCAGCTTATGGTGACAGTTCTGGGGAGGGCAGGGAGAGCATGTCCCTGTGACATCATGCATGGTTTAAGAGATAAACAACCAGTACTGTGATGTCTGTTATGTTTGTCACGATTATTCTGTTACTTGAAACAGTACTGTAATTTTAGAGCTCAATTGGGATTACGGGTTTACTGTTGCTCAGTTGTGATGTGCATTTATTGTTTATAACACTTGTAATGCAATATATCAGCAGTTATGCACTTGTATCTGATAATCTCGTAAGCGGAAATACAGCTGTATGTGTGTGTGTGTGTGTTTTGAAGATATTGACATTGCTACATAACAACGAGTTACATAATATATCCAAGTGTAGGGGTTTACAATATGAGTCCAGATGTCCTATGTGTAATGCCGCATTTGCCCTGCACAAGGTGAGTTTACATTATTCTCAAAAATACTTTAGCCCATTTATTCATGTTAAGTTGTCACATGGTGAACTCAGCAGTTAACACCCTCTGTTTTTGATCCGTCCAAGAGTGTAAAATGGCTCCGCTTCATATATCTGGGGCCAGCACGTAGCTCAGTGGGTTAGGGCTGTGTGACTGTGATTGAAAGTTTGCCAGTTTGAATCTGGCCTCAGCATATCTGCAAGTACTTTAGCGAGGCCCTTAATTCCCAGCTCACTGGGCACTGCAACAGGTGGCTGCCCTTTGCAGCCAGCTTACTACAAGGGTAAGTTAGGGGAGGTGTAAAGACAATTTCCCCACAGGGAAATTAAATTTATTGGACAGGAAGACATTCTTTTTAAAAGCCAAATGAATATGAACGTAAAAAAAAACCATTATGCTCATGCAATTGTAATAAACTTAGGGTATGCTATAAGGTTGAATGTCATCTTATCAGTTATAAGTGGATGAATGTTACACTCCAATATAAGTTGTATAAATAATATATGCACATGAACACTGTAATGACAACTGACCAACAGTAAACAAGATCCCAATAACTCTTAAAGTACTGTGTTAACAGAGAAGTAATAGCAATGCACCAGACAGCCATCAGAGTAGCACTTGTTTATTTTAACTCTTACTGCTAAAATTTAGCATTATTTCAGAGAAAGTTAAGTTAGACCTTTAACACTGGCATAATCAAAGAAAGAAATGTCTTCATTTAAACAATCTTTCACTGTTACAATGCAATTTAAAACTCAAAAATGAATTGACAGAGGATGTTGTTTTTCCATGCACCCAACATAATAAACGATAAGTGTAAAATATTATTAAATAGTATAGATTGTCAATTAAAACATAGCAAAAAATATGACATACTGAATTTAAAAAAGCTCTACTGACACCACAGTGAAGTCTGGTCTTCTGTGGATCTTCCTCACAGTGGATCCGCAGCCTGACCCTTCTCGACAGTGCAGGGCTGACTGCATGGGCGTTGTTAGGTCCAATCACTCACTCGGAGCTACAGCTCCAAGTATTTTAGTTTCAATGCCAGTCTTTCTTTAAAAGAAAAAAAAAAGAAAGTCAAGCCCCAGGCAATCTTCACTTAGCCCCTGATCTTTTCAATAGCCAATAGAAAGTCACAGGACCATAAAAAGGATAAATCTGTGAAAGAATAAGGAAATAAATGTTGAATAAGAAAGTGAAATAAATACAAATAAAAATAAGTTAAATTAAAAATAAAAGAATAAGAAAATTAATGTTTTTCTTTATTGTTTTTGCTTACATAATAATATAGGGTTAGAAACTGTTACGCTCGGTGGGGTGGACGAGCAGGCAAGGGAGTCCGGGATGAGGGCAGGAAGCAGGGTTTATTGAGGTGAACACGGGGTATGGCGCAGAGGGTACAGACAATATCGGGGGAACGTCGGGGTAACTTTACGGCAACATCAATGACTGGCCTGGGGAGACTGACTCGGACGCGAACTAAATACGCAAGACAATCAGGCACGGATAGACAACAGGCGATAACCATTAGGAATCGACACGAGGTAATGAGGGGGCCGTGGCACACATGAGGCTGAGATGGGTGGATCATGACAGAAACCCTAATCCTCAAAATTAAAAGCAGTACAGTAGAAGTAAGAGCAATGCGGTAAAATTAAATGCAAGGATTAGGTGGATTACCTAGTCTGAATTGCAGTGGTCTGGCTACTGACAAACTTTTGTGACAAGCTCTCCTTTCATTCTCTTGGTCATTTCTGCACAATGTGCATGGTTGTCATGCATTGGATTAATGTTTATGCCATTGCATGCATTCAGTATGCAATGTTCATATTGATTTTTATGTCTTTAAGAACCTCCTCATTAAGTTTATTTTTTTGCTGTTCATAGTAGAGGTCACAGGTCCATGGTGGCTTGGCTGATTCTTGGCAATATAAGCATCTTGACATACAATGTGTTTTTTAAGTTTATGCTTACATATGTTATCCCATTTTACAATATGGTTTCCAGTTTTGTACAGTGTTTTGCCTGTCAACAGTTCTCTCGCCGCTTACAGAACCTGCAGAACATGAGCTTTGCATCCAATGTTTGAATGGCACCAACAGCTAATGACTGCATGGATTATTATTTAGCTGTAAAAAATACTGCAACACTGCAAAATGTCAAAAACAAAGAACACAAGAAACAAGTTAAAGAATAAGTAAAAGTTAAATTATATTAAAACATTAGGTGAAGTGGTATTATTTACAGCCACACAAAACATTGCACAAAGAGGACATGGTGAGTCAGCACAATCAGATAATAAAGGAAATTTCATGGTGATTTTGCAGACAGTTGCAAAGCATGAACAAACTATGAAAAATGGTTGCCATCTACTCATAAGGCAAAACACACCAGCAAAGTAATTCAGAATGAGGTACTGAGTTGTTTGCCAGACATGCTTCAAAAACAATTTATAGATGAACTGATTGGCTGACAAACCAAAAGATGTTAAAAATGAACAAATATCTCTGGTACTCAAATGAATGAAATGAAATAAATTTTTTTAAATGAATCTTTATTGTCATCATATAAAGTACGATGAAATTGAATGCAGTCCCTTCAGTACTAATTCAGCATATTTAAATAAATAAATAATAAGTGTTTAAATACAGAAATAAAATCCAGCACAATAACACAATTGTCAACGGGGCGACTGAGGGCACCACAAGGACACACGGATCCAGGTATGCGGGGTTACAGCCGAGCTTTAATGGACTGCGGTCAGAGCCAGGGGAACTGGGGGGCAAGGCTGTTGGGAGTCGATCCCAGGAGGGAGACTGGTTCTCCGGAGAGATGAGTCGAGGCGTCCGGGTTGGGAGGGGCAGGCGTGTAGCGAAGTCGAGGTCCGTTCCAAGGGTCAGTTCTGGGGTAGTCAGGCCGACGTGTAGCCACAGGACACGACCACACAGGGAAGGGGGAAACGTACACGGCTGGGGCAGGCAGCGGGGGAGAGTCAGGGTCGGGATCTGGGCTGGGGAGGAAAGGGAGAGAGTCAAGGTACTCACACTAGGCAAACAGACAGGGTACAGGCAAGCGGGAAGACGCGGGACAGAGTAACGCTCAGTATAGGCCTCAATCATTAGCGCAATACTTCGCAGTGTGCTGATCCCACAATCGGGTTTATATTTGCCGGTCCTGCAGCATCTGGTAGGCCCAGCCCCTGAGGGCATGACAGAACCACCACCCAGACGGCCGCCTCCTGGAGGCTGACGACGTTTAGGAGGGCGACCCCGAGGGCGAGGCGCCGGACCATCAGGACGGGCCAGGTGGAAGGCGGCCCGGACCATCGGGTTGGGCACGGCGGACGTGGGCACCCAGGCCCGCTCGTCGGTGTTGTCACCCTCCCACTCAACGAGGTATTGAAGCACGCCCCGCCGCCGTCGGGAGTCCAACACGGCGCGGACGCGGGATGCGGGTGTGTCGTCGGGCAGAGGCGTCGGGTCGGGAACGTCCGGGTCGGGCCCCAGGGTGACAGCCCCGGGTCGCGCTGGCTTGAGGAGCGAAACGTGAAACATGGGACATATGCGGTAGACCCAAGGCAGCTGTAGGCGGACGGCCGCTGGTCCGACCCGGCGCACCACCCGGAAGGGGCCGATGTAGTGGGCATTCAGTTTCCGGCAGCCGGATAGGTGGAGGTGGCGGGTCGACAGCCACACCCACTGTCCTGGATGGTAGACGATCCCGGGGCAACGCCGTCGGTCTGCCTGCCGGCGAACTCGATACTGCTGCCGTTCGAGAGCGCTACGGATCCGCTGCCAGGCCTGCCGGCTCTCCCGGTACCAACACTCCACGGCGGGAACGTCCCCAGGCGGAGAATCCCAGGGGAGCTGGGACGGTTGGAAACTGAGCACCACCTGAAAGGGGGTCATGCCGGTGGCTGGACTCACCCGGGAGTTCAGGGAATACTCTGCCCAATGAAGATGCGTCGCCCAACTCGCTTGGTCTCCCCGGTACAGCAGGCCTTGGAGACCTCCTGGTTTGTCCTCTCGGCTAGACCATTAGACTGAGGGTGATAGGCAGTAGTTAGGCTAATTGTAATTCCCAATTTGGCACAAAAGGCCCGGAACACTCTTGAAGCGAACTGGGGCCCCCGGTCGCAGACTATGTCCTCGGGGAACCCATACCCCCGAAACAGCTCGCGGACCAGGATCTCCCCTAACTCGGTTGCGGTGGGCAGCTTGGTCAGGGGTACTAAGCGACACATTTTCGAGAACCGGTCCACTATGGTCAAGACGACCGTTCTCCCTGCCGACTGGGGAAGATCAGTGATAAAGTCCATCGTCACGTGGGACCAGGGATGTGCAGGGACTGCTAGGGGCTGTAGCAGACCCGCGGGTCGTTGGTTGCTGGACTTGTACCGGGCGCAGTCCTGGCACCCGGCTATGTAAGCCTTCACCTGCTGTTGCCACCCAGGCCACCAGTAACGGCGCCCAACTAGGGTCTGCGTGGTCTCGACCCCCGGATGCCCGGCACCAGGCTGGGTGTGTACCCAATGGACCAGCTCTCTACGTAGGGGTCGCGGAACGTACCTCCATCCAGCTGGGCAGCCCGGGGGAACGTCTCTAACCTCGTTGCGGCGTTGGATGTGATCGTCCAGGTCCCAGGTGATGGCGGATATGAAGCACTTCGGGTCAAGCACGGGGTTCCCCCGGTCCGTGCTCTCGGGGGGGTTGAACACCCTCGACAGCGCGTCAGCGTTGAGGTTTTTTTTCCCTGGGAGGTAGGACACCCTGAATTCGAACCTTGCAAACCACTGCATCCAATGGGCTTGGCGGGCGGAGAGTCGCTTTGCCGTCCGAAGGTACTCCAGGTTCTTGTGATCTGTCAGGACGGTGAATGGGGAGCGGGCGCCCTCCAACCAGTGGCGCCACTCCTCCAGCGCCAGTTTCATGGAGAGCAATTCCCGCTCCCCCACGCAGTAGTTGCGTTTGGCGGCCGTCAGCTTCCTGGAAAAAAAACACACAGGGATGGCGACGACCCGTCTCTGGGTCTCGTTGGACGAGCACCGCCCCTACCCCGGCCTCAGATGCAGATGTGGTTGTCGCAGAATTGGGACGGTGCAGAAGGCCGTTTTCAACCGGTGGAAGGCCTCCTCTGCTCTCCGAGTCCAAGTGAGTTGAGCGGCCCCCCTCCCGGGTGAGGGAGGTGAGAGGAGCCGACACCTGACTGAAGCTGTGGATAAACCTCTGGTAAAAGTTAGCAAACCCCAAAAAGCGTTGTAACTCCTTCACCATACGAGGTCGTGCCCAACCACGGATGGCGGAGACCTTGTTCTCGTCCATCGCGACACGCCCTGGTTGAATCACGTACCCCAGGAACCGCACCTCCTCCTGGTGGAACTCACATTTCTCCCCCTTAATGAACAACTGATGTTCCCGGAGTCGTTGGAGAACCTGTCTGACGTCTCGGTAGAGGGGGAGTAAACAAAGATATCGTCGATATAAACCACCACGAACTGGTTCAACATGTCCCGGAACACGTAATTCATAAAGGCCTGAAAGATGGACGGGTTATTTGCCAATCCGTACGGCATAACCCGATATTCGTATTGCCCCCTACTGGTGATGAAGGAGGTCTTCCACTCGTCCCCGGCCCTAATCCTTACCAGATTGTAGTCGCTCCGAAGATCTAGCTTAGTGAAGATCTTCGCATCGCGCAGCTGCTCCAACGCGGACGGGATCAACGACAGCGGTTCCCTGCGTTTAACCGTAACCGCGTTGAGGGCCCTGTAATCCACCACAGGTCGGAGCCCTCCGTCTTTCTTCTTTATAAAGAAGAAGCCCGAGGCCTCGGGAGAAGTGGACGGCTGGATTATCCCCTGGCGTAACCCCTCCACGACGTACGTCTCCAGCGACTCCTCTTCCTGTTGGGAGAGGCGGTACAACCTGCCCCTGGGAAAGGTAGCTCCCTCCAACAGGTCGATAGCACAGTCGTAGGTACGGTGGGGGGGCAGGCGAAAAGCGCTTTCCTTGCTAAACACGTCGCGGTATACGAGGTAAGCATCGGGAAGGTGCGTGAGGTCCTCCAGTTCCGGACTCTCCACCAGGGTCGCTTTAAACGGGAGAGAGACACAGTCGCGCAGGCACCGGTCTGACCAAGCACGAATGTCACCAGTTCTCCAATCTATGTGTGGGTTGTGGCAACGTAGCCACGGCAACCCCAGGATAAGCGAATCGTTCGCCCGAGGCAGCACTAACAATTCTAGCTTTTCCGAGTGTAAAGCCCCCACTTGTAGACTACAGGGCTGAGTCTGGCACGTAATCGTTCCATCGGGAATACGGCGCCCCAACACCCCGTGTATGGGTATGGGACACGCCAGCCGCCGTTTCGGAAGACACAGACGGCTCGCCAACCTGGCCTCAATAAAGTTACCCGCGGCACCGCTATCCAACAGCGCCTCTACAACGCGCCGCTTGTCGCACTCCCCAACAATCACTGTGAGGTTGAGTTGCATCCGCGTATGCGATGGAGAGGGAGTAACACCTACCGGCAGGGCCGCCTCCTGCGGCGGTCGAACGGGACACCGGGCGGTGACGTGGCCCGCTTCCCCGCAGTACAGGCAGAGGCCCGTCTGCAAGCGTCGCTGGCGTTCTTCAGTGGTGAGGGGGGTCCGTCCCAGCTGCATGGGCTCGACGTGCTGGGCCCCCGTGCTGGGACCGGCTCGGGACGTCTCCATAGGCAGGCGTCACCGGCGCCGATCCCTCACCGTGTTGTCCAATCGGATGGCAAGACGGACGTACTCCTCGAACGAGGCGGTCTCCTCCTTAGTGGCCAGTTCGTCCCGTAATTCCGGGTTCAGTGCCCGGCGGAATATGGTCCGCAGGCAATCGTCAGGCCACCTAAGACCTGCCGCGATGGTCCGGAATTCCAAGGAAAATTCCGCCGCGGAACGAGCCCCCTGGTGGCACTCCAAAAGACGAGGGCCAGGCCGTCTGCCCACCGCTGGGTGGTCGAAGATCTCCATCATCGCACGGTGGAAGGTCCTGGCGGAGTGTAGCAGAGGGCTGTCCGTCGCCCACAAAGCGGTCGCCCATTCCCGGGCCCGCCCGGACAGCAGGGACAAAGTGAACCGCACCTCCGCTCCGGGGTGCGTGAACATCTCCGGGTGTTCCTCCACGAAGATCCCGACCTGCATGAGGAACCCCCTGCACTGCTCCGGATTGCCGTCATAGCGCTCCGGGTGCGCCATGGGGGGTGAAGCCGAGCGTCGGGACGGACAGGGAGGTAGAGGCACGGCTTATGTAATTATGTGCAATACAAATAAATTCTTTAAAAATCATACAATGTGATTTCCTGAATTTTTTTTTTTATGCTGTCTCTCACAGCAGGAATGCACCTACAATGTGAATTTCAGACCCCTCCATGATTTCTAAGTGGGACAACTTGCAAAATCGCAGGGTGTTCAAATACTTATGTTCCTCACTGTATTTCATCTTTCACTAAGTACAACTTTGGGGACTTCAGTCACCTAAGAAATGGACCAGTAAGCACTACTGCACAAAGAAAGAATTTGTTTCCAGGGTATCTGTGGTATACCTTGTGGGACTTTAACTGCAGATGGCACAAAAATGTCAGTTCTGCTGAACTAGTTAGGAAAAGAAAACTGGACATCAGCAGCACATAATTATGTTAGAAAAACAAAAAGCTGCTGAGTAGGTTTTTTTTGCGTCAAACCTGCTTTACAGTAAAATGCACATCACATCCCCTATCTTACTGAAAAGTGTCATGGAGGTCACATTTCTGGAAAAAATTCATTATCAGTGTCTGTCATAGAATCACATGTTTTTAATGCCTGTGAGAAGGGACTTAGACACAGTCAGGTCAATTTTTGTTGTATTTCATAATATTTTTGTTTAAGTTATATATTTTGTTTATTTTTTGTAGAGGCTTTTAATCCAAAGTGCAATTGAACAATTGGGACTAAGGCCCTTGCTCAAGGACACAACAGTGAAATCACTACATCGGCTATGAGACTCGAACCAGCAACCTTCAGAGATTATTATGAATGCATGGAAACATAAATACTACTCCAGACCAGCATTATCAATAAGCTACACGATTCATTGTTTTTAGAGTCAAATTGGTTTTATAGCCAACCTGCTATAGCAGGAAATGGGTAGGTTTAGAGTTTTCATTCACATTTTGAATGTAAGAATGAAAGAGCTGAGTCTAAGGCTCATTAAAGCATATTTGGGCTTGGTGTGTAGACAGACTTCTTCTCCTAAGATTGCTCCTAAGTCCTTTAGTATCATGGTATCACCCAAAACCCTTTTAGATGGCAATTTTGGAGGGTTTGCATCTATTCATGTAACTATAGAGAATGTGCGGCTCTGCATTAATATAATATGATATGCATATAATATACATAATTTTTTACAATGACAATAAAGGGCTTCTATTCTATTCTAGTGCACAAAAATGTCAGACATTCTTTATATTATCATCTGGTATTAGCATTGTGTGCCTTGTGCTTCCTGTACTAGACAAGCAGTTTTGAAATATGGAAGCATGCATGGATATTAATACTTTTAGCAGTGTACTTATATAATTATATTATGGATTACAAGTTTTAATACAGAAAGCCACATTTTGCTAACATTCAGTATTTTCAGCTCTCCAACTCACCGAGCTAAGTCTTGATAGCATAACATTTCATACTGAAATGTGGAAAAGGTAATACTTAATATAATGAGCACATAATAATTCATCTACAAGACAGATCTATGATAACATTATCTGTGAAATCTATGTATGCAATAAATTATAATGGCATTGTTAGCCATACAATGTGTGAAAGGTCTTTTTTTCAAATTGTTATCTTTCCCGTCTTCTGGTGCCCACCAGTGGGTACTATGGTCACAGCCTGAAGAGCTATTCTATAGATGTCACGTTCAGTGCCTGGGTGTCAGCGGCGTGAGGCAGGCAAGACGACAAAGCAGGCAAATCCAGGGTAACGGGGTTTATTGTGGAGAACAAGACGGGTAAGCCCCACAAGACACCACAATGATGGATCTGACCAGACTGATTAAGACGCGGACTAAATACATAAGACGGGCATGGACTGATACGGAACAGGTGACAGAATCAAGCATGAATTGACCACAGGTGATTTCCATCAGGGTAGAACACAGGGTAGCGAGGGGGGCGTGGCACACACGAGGCTCGGGCGGACGGATCATGAAAATAGATATTATTATTAATTGTTTTCAGTATGACCAAGTACCTGGATGTCACATTATATATTCTATTGATTACTTCTACTGGTTTCAGGATTTTGCTAGAAATTTTTTATGTTTATAACATCACAGATAATAAGACTGGAGGCAACAACTTCTGAAACATTAAAAAGTAATTTGTAAAATGTTCAGGAAATGAGAAACCAGCCCTGCAATGAGAAATTAATGAGCAATGGTGTTGCATCTCAAAATGTATAAATTCCTTTTTTCCCCTACAGACTAAGATTTACAAGCTTCTTAGTTCTGAGTAACCGCAAGTCAGACATTTTTTCAAGGGTAATTTTAAGCCTTATGCAGGTAATATTTATTCAGATAGTTAAATATTCTTCATCCAATAATGTATGGCTGTATTTATTTCAACCATCTTGACCACAGCCACGCCCCCATTGTTGTTCACTCACTCCAGAGCACAGACAGCTATATTTTGTTCTCCTTATCATCTAGGCAATTTAACCGGTCTAGCTGGCTTCCCCATTGGAAAGAATTGTTGACCTACAGTATGTCTGCTTACCCAGCATTTGAGATCCCTGCTTTCCCCTGAGTGTGGTTTAACATGTGTGTAGCACCCCTGCACTTATGGTTAAGTAATGCATTTTGGTTTGTGTGATCTGGTCATTCTTTACTGCTATGGTTAAAAAAAATAATAATAATAAATTGTTGTATATGATGTGTTGGTGATAGTTTGTAATTGGTCAAATATATGCTCTGTCTATTGTTCTATAGCAAATTAGGGGAGAGGGGGAGCGTGCGAAGTGGAGTGAGAGGAAGGGAGGTGGACGGACGAGAAGGAGGACTGGTTTTTTTTGGGTTGTTCTTTTTCCTTCGCGAAGGGATTTTCTAGGGAGGAGCAAAAATGTCGCTGGAGGGACATGCACAACAGGACGACGGGATTGTGAGTAAATGATTGGGTTGCGCACCAACGCAACAGCCGCTGCCTACAGACTGTTAAGCGGTTGAGACCGTTAAGCACATATGAGCACATGTGAAGCGACCGCCTTCGTAAACTTTCAGTTGTGTTTTATAATCTCTTCTTTGTTTATCCTGTGTTGGTGTAATAAATGATCCAGTACCAGAAACTTGGGCTTTATGTTTGATT
Source organism: Stomatorhinus ivindoensis (assembly GCA_019775895.2). Taxonomy (NCBI): domain Eukaryota; kingdom Metazoa; phylum Chordata; class Actinopteri; order Osteoglossiformes; family Mormyridae; genus Stomatorhinus; species Stomatorhinus ivindoensis. Next base: position 32,435,970 of record JABFEB020000092.1, read on the forward strand.
TTGGCAAATTTAATTGTAAAGGTAGGAAATTAGTAAGTCGTTCAATGGTGTATATTCAGTTTTTTTTTCTTTTGCTTGCTGGTAATAACCATTACCTATTAACCTGCCATTTTGCTTTGCGCCTGTACATTGTGCCAATTTTAGTGAGCAGTGTAGGAGAAGAGGTGAGTCCATTGGTGCCGGGGAGTAGCAAGCTGTTTTCTGGAAACTACGTGTCATACCCTGCCCGTACGAGCCTCGTGTGTGCCACGCCCCCCTTGCTCCTCGTGTGCAAACCCTGATTGAAACCACCTGTAGTCCACCCGTCTGATTGTGATCCGTTGTTTCCGATTAGTTCCCTGTCAGTCTTTTGTATTTAGTCTGCGTCTGAGTTCGTATCCCCAGATCTGTCATGTGATGTTTGGTGGCGTATACCCCGTTATTTGGATATTCCTGCCTTTCAGCATCTTTCCTGCCTGACGCCGCCTGCATCCAGGCACGCTGCACCCGCAGATTGTGACACTACGGGTGTATGTTATTATTTTTTTTTATGTGGTAAATCCTAGATCGAGCTAGACAAATTATTTTACTGGTCATTTTTTTTCGTAGCCCTCGCTGGTTTTACGCCCAGACCATTGGATGAGCACACGGGACACAAGAGGGCCACACGTGGGGGCTCGTCTGGGATACGTTTGTTTGTAAACTTTGTTAAAAAAAAAAAAAAGTGATGGAGTTTCTCAGCTGGTGTAGAGAGGAATTTGTTGATGTTAGACATGCGTTTGCACTCAGCGGGGTGCCTATTGGGGCTACTGATGATGTTATTTATGAGATTTTAGATGCAACTAAGTTGTTTGCCCGTACCAAGGTGAGGGGCCATTGCCCTGACTACAGAACCACACGTCAGTGCATTCTGATAGAGACCACAGTTGATATCACGACAATCAGAGTTCCTGAACAGTTAGGGGTCAATGATGATGAGTGGGGTCCCTGGGTTGTCACTGTGGGGGAAGCCTTGCAAGAGTCTGCTGAAGAGGAAGATTTTCAGGCCAAGCTAATGGCATTTT
>JABFEB020000092.1:32476353-32504552 GCA_019775895.2 Stomatorhinus ivindoensis
AGCTGGAATCCATCAGGGGAGAGACATGAGGTATCAGGGGCGTGGCACATGAGGCTGTCACGGGCAGGGTATGACAGGTGGTTATAATAATTTCTCATATCCATAGTGGCTGTGACATGGTTCTTTTCCAATTCTCTCAATAGCAACCTCAAAGTAACCCCCCAAGCAGACAATTTCTGTCGATTTTGTCCCGCATTTCGTAGGTTGTTTAAACGCATCAAAAGGATAAAATGATTACAACCACCAACTCTTCTTTGCAAAAAAAGCAAAACTATACAGTAAGTATTTCTTATTTTAAATGCTGAAAGGAGCATTTAAGCTTGTTAACGTTATGTTTACACAGATCTAATTGTACTAATATTACTAAAAGTACTAATATTAGCAGTGCTTACACGGCAGGTCTTGAAGAACTGAGTCATCCTTGCACAGGTAGACAGGAAGTATACGAAGGGACAAAGTGTGTCTCATCTTGACATCATGTTCTTCCTTGAGTGACAAGTCAAAAGTAACTATTGTACAAATATTTTTCCACCCATTCACTGTAATATAGACCTTCCCAACAGAATTCCCTAAATTCTGAGTCAACATTTCCGTAAGTATTCAGTATGACCCGAAGGATTCATTTAACAAAGGAATTACATAGACTCATATTTCATGATTTAAGAACCATAGAAAGATTGCAATCATTTGATGATTAAACATAATTCTAGTAATAGTAGACTGTATCAGCTAATGTTACACTTTGTTTAATTTCACTTCGAGTTAGCTTCCTGAATTGGTTTTTGGGCTGCAATATTCTAAAATCTCTTCACAAAATATGAACAATGCTGTGATGATGGAAAAGTTAATCATAAACATACCTGGACATCATAAGTCCCAGGAATCCTATAGAGCCTCTGCTGTCTTGCCCGTTCATGATGCTTTCTGCTGGTACAAGCTGATCAGTTGTGGTGTGTGTCGGTCAAGCTCTATGTAGAACATGTTGTGTCGGTTCACATTTGTAATGCGGTGGAATCCAGCATACAAATGCGGACACACAAATACATATATATATGTGTACAGAATCAACTTGAAACAGATTAACTTGGAGTATTTCTACAGTCATTATGTGGCTGCCCAATGATAGCTACACTAAAAGTTAACAGTAAAAATTGAAAACCATTTACTTACCGGATAAGAATGCTTATTAGAAATAGCAACACTTGTTCCTTTGGCTGGGCCTGTAGTTACTTGCATGAATGCAGTTAAACGTTTTACTCTACAAATCTTCTTGCCTTCTTAATGGTATCCAGCTTCCTTTTTTTGAAAGCGCGCAATGTTGGTGACATCAGATGCTACGTGACTTTGTATACTCATAAATTACGATTTAGTGAGCAATGTTAACTCAAAATCATATAGTCAGGTAAAATTAATACAGTATGACTCACTATAAACACGCAAAAGTTTATTGTTGGGTTAACTAATAAACAGGTTTTGATTGCTATACCCATAATGTTTATGATTTGGTAGAATGCCACACATTTGCCAGAAGTGGCCAACATCCACATGCTATCTGGGTACAGCTCAAGGAAAATACAGAGGTGCTTAACCACACTCTGATGTCATCATGTAATTCTTCCATTACACTGAAAATGATGTGATCAGGAGGGTTTCTCGGTTCTGCTTTCTTGCAAAAATAACAAGTCGTTAGCGGTGTGGAAAATTTGAAGTGTTACATGCTTAAAAACAGCCCCGCAGCATGGTGCAAACTAAAATTATCATGAGACAGTCACACATGATACATATTCAGCAGGCTGCCGCAGGAAGCTAAGGAGATGAAATGAATATTACGAGCTCAGTATTGGCCGTGGACTCACAACACCCACATTTGAAATTGTAATGTTGTTAACAGTTATTGTTATGAATTAAACCCAGCCTTCAACAAAACAGGTACCTGCATAGATATCTATCTCAGTGAACAACATAAGCACATACATAGAAAGGAGGCTGCAAATAATGATGTCCCATTACACGCAGTGTGTATGTGTCTATATAGTGTATATATACATATACATATGGTGCATGTATGTGTATATCTATTCAGTGGAACCCATAAATAGTTATCACAGTTATAGTGATCAACCGCTTATATGGATCAAAACCATACCTGAGCAGGCAGCAGATGCGGTATTACTGTTTATTCTGTTTCAGACAATATTACAAAAGGTGACCCCCATGTTGGGGACGCGACTCCAGGCGTTGATTGTGCTGCTGCACTGAGCACATGTTAGGGTGCTGGCTACACTCAGTCCCATCCTTTGGAAATGGGCAGGCAACCATCTGGCCGTGTGCTGAGGGTCACAAAATACAATAGTGGCTGCTATAAGAGATGTGGCCTATTTGACCAAAGGTTTTAAAAGTAAATGTCTTATTTAACTGGGAAGCCAGCCACTGCACGCAGCACCATTTTCAAGTTTGTTTCACAACATTAATGAGATGCATTTTTTCATTGCAGATAATTTGAACATTGATAGAGTGGAAATGCTTTCTACTTAGATTAGCAAATTCATTCTCTGAACGCGCCTTTATGGAAATGTGTGTGCAGTCAATCATGCTGAATACAGTAGGAAACCTGGACATTTCAGAGAATTGTGCTTTGATGTTTGTTTGTTGAACCACAGTGTAAGGAAATCTTATATATCAGAATGACTACCAGATAAGTCCTTCCCATACAGCTGGCATGATGCAACATTCCCGTTTCGTCAGGCAGTTCACGTTGAAAAGGCCTTGTATCTAAATACCCAATTGTGGTCAGAACTTTCAGTGGAACAGGTAGAACACATTTCCTCAAAGTTTGCCTTTATAAAGCCAGCCTGAGGTCAGCACATAGCTCCGACAGGATACATCAATTTAGAAACCAGTCATCATCATGGGACAACAAATCAGTATAATCTCTAAATATGTGACCTTTTCTAATTTCCCCAGAAGGATTTTCTTCTAACAACGCTAAATCAACCATGGTAGTTGGAAAAATTTGAAGATGTGGATTCTCATCTGGATTCTCATCTCTGAAGCTACATACTCAGGGTTGAATTACTCAAGTTACCTTCGTATGTTAGAGAGGGTTTTGTGCCTTATGGATCCACAGAGCTATGTCCTCTGGAGCTTGAACCTAATGTAGGACCTGCCTTGGCAAATTAAATATAATTCAAATATAATGCAGCAAAGACCCCCCCCCCCCCATAAAAGCTACCAGGAAAGAGCAATGTACATGTACTTTGATGGATTGGGGTAACTGAGACCCAGGCCTTAGGGTTGTGTTAGCTAGCCAGCCCCTGGTGGCTGGGCCACCCACGTAACCCAGCCAGTCGCAGCTCAGACTGGAGTCATCTTGTGCGGTTAGCATTTACAAAGTGAAAGTCGAGGGGTGTCAGCTGCAGTGACATTTGTGCAGCATGCATGAACTATTTGAAAATTGTGGCCTGTGTGTTTTTCAAATAACCTGAACCTGAAGCTGTTGTAAAAGGTGAGGATTCAAACTGTTTCATTTTATGGATCAATTGTGTAAGTAAAAACTACACACTATCCCAATGACTGGATCCATTTGGAAAGTTGAAGGTATTTAAGAACCCTAACTTTCTCCTTGTACTTAAAAAAAATGCAAAAACACACAGTTTTACAACCTCTTTTGAAGGTTGGGGGTGGTGATGTAACAAACTACAATAATTTTTTGAGATACTCAGGAAATTCTCATATGAACCACACTTAAGCTACTAGATACAGTTTGGGCTCACTCCAGGGACTGCAAGGCAGTTAAAAGCTGGCAGAGTGACGCATACTCAGTGTGTCTGATTGACTCAGAGTTTGCATTACTGTTCCTCTATAATATTATGCAGTGGCTCACCTAAAGTTTAACTGACCCAAGTAATTTGGCAGAAAGCTAGACCCATTAGACGCTGATGTTCCATAATCTTATATTAGTAATCTAATGTAGGTTTGCCATGTTCGGTGAGAGGAAAAAGAGAACATGTCCGAGGATCAGAATATTAATAAGTTTTCATGTTCACTGGCCAATCAGGTAGCTCTTTTCTTATGAATATTAATGTTTTCCCTAACCATCCCGTTAAACGAAAATTTGTGTCCAGGGAAATCCAGAGATATGGCAATCTTACACAATATAAGTGAATGTTTAGCAAGTGTTCCTTCCCCCCCCACTTGTTGGTCTTATTCATTTGCATGACAGCAACGGACTTGACGTTTTCTTCAGTTACTGCTTATTCTCACTCTGGTTTTATCACCTACGTGCATAGCGGCCTTCCCTTGAAAAAGCAACCACGTCTAACCACGGCCATGTGGCGAGGTCACTCGGCCCTGCCGGCACGCTGGTTAGAGCCTACTTTAAAAACTACATTGTTTTAGAATGAACCCTTCAATCCCTATTCTAATGATTGTATTTATTAGAATAAACCCCACAATACTTACCTGCTGCTTATGTATCTTCTATGAAATGCATTATGAAGGTGCAGTTAGTTTAAGGTGCTACCCAATAATGATACAACAAATTGAGACCCTTACACTAGATGCACTGAGACCATTCAAATCAGACTAAGTACAAATGTGTACACAACTTTAGAGCAATCTGAGTGGACTTTGGGTGACCTGGGACTAGGAAAAGGTAGGAGAAAAGAGGAAAGGTTGGAATTTATTACTAGGGAACAGATCTGTGAGCCACATCTCAGTCAATGGGTCTTGCGTTGGATGTGATAGACATGCCAGAGTGAATCTGTGAGTTTCTTTGATGTGGAAGAGGTCATCAAAAGAAACGATATATACAATGTATGTGGAAAAAGGTGGTGGTGAATGAGTAGGATAAGGAAAAAAGAAGGGCAGGAACAGATATGAATAAACAAAAATAATACATGCGATTAGTACATAGAGAAAGAAGTTTTGTAAATGGGGCATGTTAAAAGTTCTCTGCTTTAAGCATTCTTTACGTTCTTTATGTCACAGCTTGACGAATGAAGGACTTGAGTTTTGTGGCAAAACAAAAAGGGGTTAAATTGAACTCAATTTTTGGACTCAAGATGATGAGACAAACAGGTATATTTATACATAGACTAACAAGGGGCAACAAGCATCAGGCGTGACCCATTACTAGGTGGAGGAGGAGAGAGGAGGGTTAGGTGATGTGGTGGGCAGGATGTGACACTTTAAGTATTAAATGGCCGACCCGTAACCCAAAAAACATGAGTTGTGTGATCTGCTGCATCACTACATGTGCTGGGGCAATGTATTAGTTCCTTGTTGGGACTCCAGACAAAGTTACATAGATATATTATCATGGCTGTGAAAAAGCACAACACACAACTGGTGCTAACATCACTACATATAAACCAAGTACCTCTGCAGACAACATAAACAATGGATCTAAATAGTGAAAACCTAATATTACAGCTGCTAGGGTTGTATCTCATCCTACATGCAGACAATGGGGGTAACCTCAACCATCTTACATTTCATAATTACACTTCCAATGTAGCCCAACCTATCCTGACTTTAGTAATAATTGCATAATACAGTAAGACTGTGGGGTGAAGTACCCTTCATGCCAGTGATTATCTGGAATTTCTTTCACAACTATATTATATTTTATATGTATACATTATATGCAGTATATAAATATATATAAAAAACTAAAACAGTAAAAGTCTTGTATTTTGTTTGGTTACTTATGATTAAAGTTAGGGCTGGGTAGCGGTTAAGGTTAGGTTTGAGCTTGGGTTGTTAGGATTAGGTCCATAAAATGGATAATGTCCATAAAAATGGATAATGTCCATAAAAATGAATGGAGAGCCCCCATAATGACATTCATATATCATATGATATAGATACCTGTGTGTGTGTGTGTGTATGCAGGGTGGGGGTTAAGGTTGTCATAGTTAGCATTAGCATTTTTCCCATAGAAGTGAATGAGCTAAGGATAGGTATACCAGACAAGTGCGTGCGTGTACATGTGTGTGTGTGTATATATCTGTGTGCGCACGCACATGTGTGCATGTGTACGTGTGTGTGCGTGCACAGGATGCCAGCAATTCTCAGGTCACTTTTAGAAACAGCACTTTACCAAACTGCATGTTACCTGCAAACTTGACGTGCAGAGTGGGCCAGGAGTTACCCAGTGAGTACATTTGAGTCGTGCATAATCATCTGCTTACAATATTTAAAATCAAGCGCATAAAAGCCACAATGCCATTCTTTATACCCACAAACACACAATCAGACAAAGACACACACTTGCCTCTGCTTTGTTGTCATGTCCTGTCCCTGTTAACCCTCCCCCCACTGTGTTTGTACCACTGACTATTGTGTGGAGTCAAAGTATGACAGGGCAGATATTTCTGTTTTATTTTTTATTTAAATATTCGGGTTAAAATTCACCATACCTCTATAATCTTTCATGCGGAGAAACATTATGTATTTTAATTTATCCCTTTAAATGCCGCATTAAATGTAACTTCCTGTTTTTTTTAGTATTTCTTCAGTTCCTGTTCAGATAACCAAACATTCACCAAACGCTCTCAACATAACCACCAATTTGCAGACGTTCTTAAATGAAGGAATGAAAATGATCTGCATACTAAGAATCTTCTTTTATCTCTTTTTAGGTAAGTTTCATTGATTCATAATTTGAGTAACCTGTTATTGAACTACATTGATGAAAATCACTTTTGAATTAACACCTTTCATAACTTTACTTTTTATTTTAGACTGTATGATCTCATTACAGATGTTGTTGCAGTCATGCAGTTATATTTTAATAGAGTTAAGAAGTACAGAAATTAATTTTTTGACTTTTGGCAAAAGAGTGAAACATTACAAGCCATATCATAAATGATCTTAAAAATCAAATAAAGCACAAGGGATTCATAAACTGGTAGGCTACCTTCAGGACATTTCTGTAAATGTTCATTGTATATATGTCTTGGTCACATTTAAATCATCACAAAATTTTGATTATATTATTATATTTGTAGTCCTACAAGAGAGTCAGCAACATATGATTATGAATCATTTTCAGTTGTCTCTGAGCATGTGTGTCAAAGCCATTCTAACATTTTGAGTAAGTATTATGTTGCCAATAAGTGTGTTTACACTGTATATGTGTCAATGTATAATTAACTAGTGTGCAGTTAACTTTTTAAAATATATAATTTAATCATACCTTTGGTGTGACAAGCTAAAGACTACAAAATATACTGCGGATGATCAGTCTGTTTTTTTAGATTTTCATAACCATTTGAAGCTGTCAAAATTTGGAGCTTATGAAAATAGCCATGCGCTGCTACAGACATAAAAGAGCAAAGACAGAATGTGTTAAGGCTTAAGTTTTTGCAACTGCTGGTTGAGAAATATAGCTCCAATAGTGATGTACAGTATTACTGAGTCACTCGACGTGCTAAACGTGCTGCTTTTAAGTGAAACCAAATGTGTACATATGTGGTATAAAATGGTTCATTAGGTGCATTAAGCCTTGGGATATTAATGCAAAGTTGAAGAGGAAAAAAGGTTCCGATTCAGTTTCAGCTGTTTTATTGCAAAAGCCAATTTGTTACCTAGTCTAAGTGCAAAGCTGGACAAAGGCAGGTGCTAACAGAATGGTGAGAAAATCCAGGAGCTCTGTAAGATTATATGTTTGATTGTTCAACATGAGGAGGATGTGTGGATAATATTTATATACGTTAGCTCAGTCTTTAGCAGTTAGTATATTCTGAGATTTTCTACATTTGCATGTTACTTACTTAACATTTACTAAAAATACACTCAATATTATTTGTTGGCAAACAAATTTACACCATGTTCGCCATCTAAGTACCTTTGGCCCTGTCCACACATACACGGGTCTTTTTAAAAATGGTATTTTTCCTCCATCGTTAAAAAAAAAAACTCAAAACGCTAAAACACGCTGTCATGAGCGTGCCATACCAACAGGTGGCGATATAACTCGAACAGTAAACCCATGTTGGCCAATCAGTAGCCTTATTACCAGTTCTGCTAGGCTAAAAATAGTAAACAGGGCGCATTCTCTGACGTCAGTCAAAGTAGATAACGGTGCACACTCTCCTGTCTACACTTCCAAACTGAGTTTCTGAAAATGTTCACCCTGGATAGAGTTTTACAAAAGCTGTTTTCAGTAATGTAAAACACAGTTTGCATGTCGATGAAAGGCCAAAACACATAGAAAAAGCTAAGTTAAAAAAAAATACCCATGTAAGTGTGCACAAGGCCTTATACACCTTTTTCACAACTATTGCATTTTTGACCGGAAATACGTATTCAGACGGTATCTTTACAGTACTTCCATTGGCTTTAAAAAAATATTCAAGCAGCGACCTCTTCTTGCTGTGAAGCGGGCTATTTTTGTAATGTTATGGTTAAGGGGTTTTCATGTGTGTGTGCAGCGCTCGCATGAGCGTGAACAAACATTTACTGAAATCCTGTTAATTAAAATAACATGCGTTATTCTACCAGTTCCAAAATGTTTTTGATGTATGTTGCTAAATACCGGACACTAGGTCCCGTAGCTAATAAGTGTAATTAAATAAACCGGGGCCAACTTCTTTAAAATGAACTAACAAAATACAGCTAAAATATTTTTTCATGCTTGTTGCTAAATGTTGCTCACTTGTTCCTACAACTACTCAGTTCTTGTTGCCTAAATGATTTACATCACACTCACACTATTTAAAAATTTCCTAACAGCAAAGCGATCCTTGTACATTTTAAGAAAAACGTAAACTATATGTTTAGTGTTTTTTGATTGAGTTTGATTATCAAACTCTAAAGCCCCACTCTTGGTTGTGCGGTTGTGTACGTCCGGGCTTTTCTGTGTTCGTGTGTATTTTGCGTCTGAAGTATATATATATATATATATACTTTGTTAAAAGTTATACAAATATGTCACTATTTATATATATATATAAATAGTGACATATTTGTATAACTTTTAACAAAGTTATATATATATATATATGCACACACACAAATTTAAAATAACATTTTTCTTTGCCTATTAGCAAATACATCTAAAGCTTTTCTACCTTTTTACACATTAAGAAAAGCCGTTAATGTATTTCCTTTCAAATTTACATGTGGTGAGCAGTTCAGTAACAATTAGCATGATAGCCCTCTACTTATCTTGATACTTATGGACAAATTCTTCGTGGAAAAATTTGTAGCTTTATCAAGTTTGGTCTTTCTCGTGGCGGAGTTTTCCTCCACGATTTTAGCAACATCCTCAAATGTAAATTTGGGCAATATATGTCAGAGAGGTTGTGTACATTTTCTGCTCCATTTTCTCTGATCCCGGGTTTTCTAATGCATTGACGCTTCACCGGAACCAAGTTTACCCTACGGTGACGTATTTCCGGTTTTCCTGCAAAAGGTCTATTAGCATGAAAATGTTATATCCTTAATTGATCAAAGTGACCGTCCCCTAGCAGTTTTAACAGCAGATAAAATTCAAGACATTCTTTCTACAAGGGACATTAAATACACCTCTCTTTCGTGGGATGAAACCTTTAACTAGTGCATTTATAAGTTAAAGGATAGCTTAGAATTTGACTGTGCCAACACCGCACAACCAGATAAGATGTCAGACATGCACTGTTACACGCTCTTTCCATTTATAAAGGAAACTTGTTTTATTTGACTTATATTTTCACTCACCTGTTTACTCAACTTTCCAATGCATAACATGAACATAAATGGAAAAGTAGTAAAAACCTGTTGTGTGCAAAAACTTTTCACTGGCAATATATATCCCATGCTGACCACTTAATATTTGTTAACTGGCCTCCAGCCAGGGAATGGTGGTACAGTACATGCTAAGGTGAACTAGATTTGCCAGATTTTGTGTGTGTTACATTGTGGGGACCAAATGTCCCTGAAGTGTGACATAAATATGTCATTTTGAATTTGTGGAGACCAGTTTCTCGGTACCCACAAGGCGAAACTTACTTTTGTAAAGGTCTGTGATTAAAAATGCTAAAATGTTGTATTTTGTTTGGCTACTTATGGTTTAGGGTAGGCCTGGGTAGGGGTTAAGCTTGTCATTATTGGGATTAGGGTTTTTCCTATAGAGAAGAATGGATGATCCTCACAAAGATATGAATACAAATATGTGTGTGTGTGTGTGTGTGTTCTGTCCTGGGTTATTCCCTGCCTGTAGCTTCTGGGATAGGCTCTGGACTTTGTGTAGAGCAAGCGGGTATAGAAGATGGTGGTCTCAAGCCTGAAAGATATTCCAAATTTAAAGTAAGGATATGTACTGTATGCATTTCCTTTGCTTTCTGTTTTCTTCAATTAGCAATGAGGTTGGGAGTAACTTTCAATGTTAATCCAATTCCTTGGAAGACCTTTGAAGTAAGCCCTTACACAGCTTTTGGATACAAGGTGATACAGCTGGATGAAAGAAGGTGAGAGGAAAATTGTTTACTCTGTCTGGAGTTTATAGGATACCCCCACCCCTTCTCACACACACATACACACACACACAATACATTTATCCCGTCTTGTTGTCGTTACCTCTCTCTTGTAACAATGATGAAAATTACCATACTACTAAATTCATTTACATTTCTCCACATTCAACTACAAGTTATTCTCAAACAGCTGGTTTTATTATTATTATTATATATGTTTGGCCTCTAGACTTGTGTTTGATATGTCATATACCTGTATGTTAAGTAGCCATCAAATTGAAGACGATTGTGCAATTAGGAAAATCAGAAATAGCCCAATAAGGCTGTAATACAGAGGTTTCAAAGTGCAAGCCTGTGAGATGGTTTTACATGGCCTGCAACATGTTTTTGATTCATTATTAAACCAGGCTGGCAGATTGACCTTTCATTTTCCACAGAGACTAAAGAATGATGTAATGTCTGGCAATCAATGTTGACCTCTCCCTCCAACACACACAAACACACACACACGCACACACACACGCACGCACACACAGCAGGCTTGAACGCTGACACCTCGAATGCTGATTAGCAGATTATTAGCATATTTTTTGTATTAAGTTTCAGCAGAATGCATGGTGCAACTAAATATGCATTTTGATACTTTTCTGGAGTAACCCTGTAGTCACACACTTGGTCATGGGTTTGCTTCCTGCTCTGTTTCTACCCAGCAAAGGCTCACAGATTCCAGGCTATCCCCCACACTACTTTGGTTAAACACTTAGGGATATACTTCAACAGTCTGTTCATTCCCTGTTTGAATATGTTCAGTGAAAAACCTGTGTGGGGAAAAAATAAACACACTTCTGGCAGGATGAACCACTGTAGTCCTCTGACTCAGATGTACGGAACTCCCATCCTTAGTGATGTTTGAGTCTCAAAATAAACAGTTTCTCTTTAACTTACAGGTTGTTAGTTAGTGATCCTTTGATGAGGTATGATGAAAAGTACAGAGGAAGGATTTACCATTGTGAAACTGGAAACTCTGTATGCTCTAAAGTATCTATAACAGGTAAAATATTTATACTGTATCATTTACAAATATACAGTGATCACTTTTTTCTGTTAACCTATAATAAAGTCATAAAAGAACCAAACTTCATGAATGTTTTTTGTGACAAAGAAGTATCTGTTCCAATCACTCTATCAGAGAAAAATCAGAGTTGTAGAATAACTCGAGAGCCATGATATTACGTTCTTTACAAGTGTATGTAAACTTTTGACCACAACTGTATCACAATACTTTTGCTTAAACATTGCATACAGACAAAAAACAGTTTAAACTACTGCTAGAAAACTACTCTTTTTTTGGTAAGGGTTTCAGTTTTGCATTGATAAGAAATTGCAAAAAACAGTTTGTATTTTAATCATTCATTAAAAATATGGATATTTCAACATAGTCCCTGCGTATGCTGTAAACATGTCACTTGGACTGTCGATGGTTAAAGACCCAACATCTTCAAATACATTGGTAAGTATGCTTCTATGGCTGACCATTTATCTGTGTGTCTCACAACATATTTTAAGTAAGGTGGCTCATTGGTGCCACACCATTTGGATTAGTGGTTCAATCCCTGTTGCCTGTGATGTTGTTCTTGTCAGGATCAGTCCCTGTCTTGTTGTTTCCCCATTTCACCAGTAGGTGTTGCTGGCCACCACATTATTTTCTGTGCTCCTAGTCTTTGAGTCCTTAGTGATTGTTAATGACACTCACTTGTTCCTTGGTGTTCCTAGCCCTAGTTTTTGGTTCACTTATAGTCACCCACACCTGTCTGACATCTAGCCCTCATTTCCTGTGTGTTTATGTGCTTGCCCTTGCCATGTTCCTCTGTTTATCATTGTAGCTGTATCATAAGTTATAGGTGCTTGTGTTTATTATGCTGGTTTCTTACGTGTTATCTGAATGTGCATAGGTTACCTGATCATGTTTGTGTTTAATCTGTCTCAGTTCAGTGCAGTTTTTAAAAAGTTCCCATTCTCTTGTAATCTGCACCGTGTATCATCATTCACTCTGCTTAGTCATGACAGTTCTAGCATGTTGAGTTTACATCAAAGAAATCTGGATTTTTATATTTTTGCAGGCATGTGGTCCCACTATACCAAGAGACTGTAGTTCCATTACAACATACAATGGCATGTGTTTCCAACTAAGTGGTCAACTCGTTCCTGGGCCTGGAATTCCATCATCTCTCAAAGGTTAGAGAAAGTGAAAAACCTTTGTGAAAAGAGGATGCATCCCTTTCAAACTTTGCTGAAGCATTGTATGAAGTGAAGATATGGAAGTGCTCAAATTTTGAAACAAACTGCACCAAAATGAATGCAGGACTGCATAGTTGTATCAAAGAGTTTTTCAAACAAATTGCAGTAAGACTGAAGCAATTCCACTTAATGCTAGCAAGGTCAGAGAGATTTGCACGCTCTCCCCGTGTTTGTGTGGGTTTTTGCTGGGGGCTCCAGTTTCCTCCCATGGTCCAAAAGTGTGCAGGGCAACTTGATTGTCGAGTCTGAATTAGCCCTGTGGCTGTTGATTCCTGCCTGTGCCCCTTGTTCCTGGGATAGTGGGATAGGATCTGGTACCCCCACGGCCCCAGTTGGGATTAAGCAGTTATGGTGATGGATGGATGTGACATTAAGATGTATACAATGAAATGCAGTCACAATTAGGACTTTGAGTAAAAACACATTTACTGGCCTTCACATTTTTATTGTGGAATTTGGGGGGTGTGGGAGGAGTAGGGATGATCTGGCAGGGCAGCACTGAACGTACCTGTCAAGTTTTAGATTTGAAAATAAGGGAAATTTTTCAGCACCCGCCGCGAACCATTCCCAAACAAGCTCCAGTGTCCCTTACATTTTAAGACAGGTGTACAAGAAATCTAAATAACCACTTGTCATTTACATTTTATTTTCATTACACATTTTTTTTTTATTTCACTGTTCACTCATGTTCACTCATGTGACTCTCTGGCATTCACTAATGACTTCTTATAGAGATTTGTTGCAGACTTTGCATCCTTTAACACTTTTTTGGAAGGAGTGTATTTGTGGGCTGGGCCAGAGTGCTTTTACATGACAGTAAAGGACAAACAGTGCTGTTGTCTAATGGCATCCTATTCTCTGTGACAATCTTTCTCACCATACTAAACACCCTTTGAGAACTGGGATTGGTATGGGGAATGCATAGTAAAGCCTTCATTAGTCTCAGGGGCACAGGACAGGATTGAGGGAGACAGGATACGACAACTGTAAGCAAGCAGACACCAAAATATGTGACAATAGCTTAGAATGTAAAGCATTAACTAACATTTCAACTTATTACTGTAAGACTGTACAGTTTTAGCACCACCTAACCCTGTGTGTTTCAATGGAAGAATAGCCCATTTTCCACGTCACTTTTCTCGTCTTTCCATCTCCATGCAGTGTCTAATCTGAAGTTAGCTTTTCCTGGGCTGCTGTTTGCAGTTTTTTTGTTACTGTTTCCCCCTTTTTTAAATGAGATATTCTATTAAACATGTTTAACCGAAACCACAGATACGGGGTTCCCACAGCACATGCATGCATAGGGGTAAGTTGCATATTCAATGCACATTTTATTGACCAATGCAGTTCAATACATGCACTCCTCCCTCAGTGAGGCAGTAATACCTCCCTCTCCTGCTATTTTTTCATTGCAGTTTTATGACCAGCGAGCCTAAATATTTTTATAAACTTGTAAAATATTATAGAAGGTGAGGACATGAAATAACGGGGACATACACTATATTGTAATACATAGAGATCGCCGCTGCCCTGCCTTTCGTCTTTCCCTGTGTTTGCAGCTGAAATTTTGACTATAAGAAAGTTATAACAGTTCACTGGAAAGAAAAAAAAATTAAATAAAGATTCATTATTATTTTTTTACGATTGGTAAAAGCTATATAGAGTGGTACCTCAGTTCTGGAACTCATTAGAACTCGAATTTATTAAATGTGGAATGAACCTGTCACGGGAGGGGGAAAGGAGAGAGCCGGACCCAGTAATGCAGGTGAAAGGGAAGCTTTAATGGTAGCAACCAAGAGGTTCATGGGAGAGGTGAGTCTCTGGATAGATCGAAGGATCTGGTTCCTCAGGAGGGGAATGGATCCCTGGGAAGGGTGAGCCGGGAGACGGTATCCAAGGGGGGTAGACGATGATCGTGGTCGGGGTGTTGTCCAGAGGTCAAAAGCCGGTATGATCTGTCCCACAATGAGTGACAGGACACGAACACACTGGGGAAGGGGAGACGAACGCTGCCAGGGTAGGCCAGGGAGTTGGATCAAGGACGGGACCTGGGCTGGGGAGGTAAGGAAAAGAGTTAGGGTTGCCACGAAAGGCAGACTGGAAAGGTACGGGTAAACGGGTAGACGCAGGACAATAGAATGCTCGGTAATGGTCATATCATAGAACGCAATACTTCGCGTTGTGCCGGTCTTTCTGCTGAGCTTAAATCATATGGCGGATTAGTGGTGTTTCCGGTGTACCCACTGGGTCCCACCCCTGAGGGCGTGACAGAACCAGTTAAAAAAAAAATTACCTAGAAATCAATCTGAATCTCAGAAGTCAAACCGTGAACGCCAACCTAATATAACTTGCATGCGCGGGGAAATGAGTCACGCAGCACGTCTCACAGCGGAAACAAAGGGTAACTCTTCAGTCTCAGCATCGCATCCGCTGTGATAGCATCGTGCACGTTTACACTAGCTGAATACATATATTTAGGCAGTAAAAATACATTAAGACAATGATAGACAGAACAGTAATTATTATTGAAAAAACATTTAAAAATAAAGAATAGTTAATTATTTTAATATTAGTAATAAACCATTAATACGTTTAATTATAATAATATTGTCGAGCCCAGCGTGTACGGAACAGAGATAAAGGTGCAGACGTCAAGGTATCAGGGAATACAGGGTTAAATTACAGGTAAGTCAGGCAAAACGCAGATGGACAATACAAGGACCGGACTGGGTAAACCAACTGAAATGTGGACTAAATACAGAGGACTAATGACAACAACCAGAAACAGCTGATCACACGGGGATTCCACACGGGGTTAACAAGGGAGCGTGGCACACGGAAGGAGCGGATGATCGGAGTATGATACAGTGTTTTTGTTTTTCAAAACTTTACACATTGTTTGGATACATTTATTTTCTTTAAAAATTACTGTTTTGAAAAATGTGCTCAGATGTGTTTAGTACAGTATATGCTTTTCTTGTTTTGTCCAGTTCATTTTGTGTTTAAATGCTTAAAAAAAAAAAAAAACATATTTCGGTGTAATTTTTTTGGGGCCGGTGTTCTGACAAGGTCCACCGTTTGGGGGTTAGGGTTAGGTTTTAGGGGTTTGGATTGGGATTAGGGCAAAGGTTTTAGCGGTTTTGGGGGTTTAGGGTTAGGGTAAGAGTTAGGGTTAGGGCTATCAATTAGTACCACGGTAGCCGAACTCGACAAAGTAGCTCAACTCAACAGAACACCGGAAACTAATTAATTGGTTTTCCATTATTTCTTATGGGGAAAATTTGATCAGAACTCGAACTTTTTAGGATTCGATCCTGAGTTCTGAACGGATTAATTTTGAGTATTTCCTGTCTTTTGATACTTTTGATGAATGCATCGCATGTATTTGAGTGCATCGTGAAAAGCTCTGTTCTGAACCAATATGAGATGTCATTTGGGCCGAATTTTCACCCACAGTTGTTTAACTGAAGTGCACCAATTCTGTCAAGAGGAGTGGTCAAACATTCAACCAGAAGCTTGCCAGAAGCTTGTGGATGGCTACCAAAAGCGCCTAATTGAAGTGAAAATGGCTAAGGAACATGTAACCAAATATTAGCACTGCTGTACAGTATATATATTTTTGACTCAGCAGATGTGATCACTTTTTTCTGTTAACGCATAATAAAGTCATAAAAGAACCAAACTTCATGAATGTTTTTGTGACAAAGAAGTATCTGTTCCAATTACTCTATCAGAGTTGTAGAAATAATGGGAAACTCAAGAGAGCCATGATATTATGTTCTTTTCAAGTGTATGTAACATTTTGACCACAACTGTATAGGCAGACTTCATACATACACAACATACACTACGTCAGGGCTCCCCAACAGAACTACCTGACCAGGACACCTTCCTAATTGGTAACCAACATTATGCCTAATGGTGTGTTTGTGTGGGTTTTTACTTTTTAGTGACAGGTTTGGAATAATACATCACAGCCTATTCTGTAGCTGTCATGATCCGTCCGTCCGAGCCTCCTGTGTGCCACGCCCCCCTCGTTACCCCGTGTTCTACCCTAATGGAAACCACCTGTTGTGAATCGTGCTCATCTGTTTTGGTTTCGGTCTTGCCAGTCTCACGTATTTAGTTCGCGTCTCAGTGAATGTTGTCAGATCTGTCATTGTGATGTCTTGTGGCGTATACCTCGTTAGTTGCACAATAAACCCCGTTTTACCCGTGGATTACCTGCCTTCGTCCTTTGCCTGCTCCACACCGCCGACACCGAGGCACAGCGCACAACGCGAACTGTGACAGTAGCATATAAACTTGTTTGGACTATGCAGTTGATTGCATTATTTTTTTACCAGGATTAAATATAATTCATGAGGCATCCTATCCCAAATCGGCTCATCATGAGACTAGTGGCAAGCTCATGTTTGTATGTAGCCACACTGCCACCAGGAATGATATTGACTACAGTGGTTTAATCATCAAACATTTTAACTCGTATACAGTTCATTAATAAGAGTTTCTTCATATCTATGTCTTTAATTGCTCATTTCTTGCCTCTTTTCTACAGACTGTCCGGTTTCAGAAACAGATATCGTGTTCCTAATAGATGGTTCAGGCAGTGTTAACGCAGGGGATTTTAACAGAATGAAGATGTTTATGAAAAATTTAATTAGACAGTTTTTAGGGCGGAATAGTCAGGTAAGTAAGACTCATTATATTATTTTAAAACTACACTAAAATTATTTTTTTCAGATACTTTATAAATTTATGCATTGAATATATCCTTAAATGTTATTTATTATTTTATTTACAATCTGCTGATTCAGTATGATGCTCAAACAATTAATATCTGTTTTCAGAGTTTAATAAAAAATGAAGAATTATGCCATCTGGTTGAATATCTTGAGTTCCTTGAGTCTACATATGTAATAAATAGGTTTACTGTATGCTAAAGTAACATTCTGAAGAACATTTTGTTTGGAAAAACACATATCAAATGCAATGTTGAAATCAAAAACTGAATTATTGAAAATTCATTCTGGTTCTGTTTGATTCGAGGCATATAAACAATGTTTGCTTGTACGCATATCATATGCCAACCTAGTTCAATTTATGTTGCAGTTTGCTATAATGCAGTATTCCAGTGAGTTTGATATCGAAATGGACTTCAGACCTTCAGACTGGTCCAGGACGATCGATGGAATAAGGCAGCAAAGAGGTTGGACTTGGACTCCAACTGCAATACGAAGAGTAGTGTAAGTGAAATGTCTTCGGATAAAGTAATGAAATGAATAAGTCTGTTAAACTAAATATCCATTTATTTACATTGCCATTACTTCATACAATTAATGTTAGTATTATCTGGAGTCTCTCCTGGGAAGAACAAGGCATAAAGAATGGTGAGTTTTAGATGAGACAGCAGTCCAGAGAACACACTTTCAGATGCTCATTGTTGCACTGATTCATCCATCCATCCATTTTCTATACCCGCTTATCCTATTGGGTCGTGGGGGGGCGCCTACCCGGAAGCAACAGGCACGAGGTAGGGAACAACCCTGGACAGGGGGCCAGCCCATCACAGGGCACACTCACACACCATTCACACACACAGGCAACCATGGGCAATTTAGCAACTCCAATCAGCCTCAGCATGTCTTTGGACTGTGGGGGGAATCCGGAGTACCTGGAAGAAACCCCACGACGGCACAGGGAGAACATGCAAACTCCACACACAGGCGGGGACTCGAACCCAGGTCCCAGAGGTGTGCGGCAACAGTGCTAACCACTGCACCACCATGCCACCCCCTGCACTGATTCATTGGTGTGAAGTTTAGGGTAACCTATTTGCCTGAAAGGCTTGTACACCTTTGGAATGTAGTAGTATTTCACTTAGTGTTTCCTTGATATTTTAATGTTCCTGAAGTATTAGGTATGCAAAATAAATGGCTCGTGGTTTTTAACCTTGTTTAGTTCCAGATCCTAGTTACTAGTTCCTAATTTCAGCAACCCTATATTGAAAAAAACAAAATATCCTTTCATTTTTCATTCATTTTCTGTACTCGCTTGTCCTGTGCAGTGTCATTGGGATCCGGAGACCAAGGCAGGGCACAAGGCAGAGCAGGGCAGGGACTGAATTGCATATTTAATCTGCTTATACTTTGAAAATTAGCTTGAAAGTAGTGCTAGATTAACAATCTCACACTGAGTCAAACCCAGAACAGGGGAGTATTCCAGAAAGCGGGTTAAATGCCAAGTTAAAAATATGAACCGGATCACTTTCCATTCCTGAATGCAATATCCTGGCAAAGAAAGTTCAGAACTAAACCTACTGAATGGCAGTTTATCTTCATGAAACTCAGGATTTAAAGTTCAGGGTTGTGGTTGAGTCAGCAGAGTTTGGCAGATTGATTTGGCATAGAAGTGGAAAATTTTATGAAAATGGGCATACAAATAAAGAAGATTAACGTTAATGAAATCAAATTAAAATTTACTTATAGCAAGGGAACATTAAGCTAAATGAATAAATCATGAAATGTGATGAGAACAATTAGTTTTATCTTCTTTATGTTGCAATGTTTTGATGGTTTTTCATGGGTTGTACTACCTTGCACGGCAACTGTGCAAAAGGTTTCCAACATGCATACATGTAGAATTATGCCAAACTAAATTTATTTTTTTTCATGTTAAATACCAGTCTTAATAGGTATCTTATAGTGTTGTAAATATATTCACATTAATGCAGTTTCATACAATAATGTTAGGCATGCCATGTATTTATTAAAAGATAAAAAAGTAATGGGTATGGACAAAAAATATGCATCGTAAAATTGCAAATCATGGTTTCAAGTGCCTATACTGTATATATATAAAAAAACAGGCTTGAATTTACAGATTGGTTTCGGTGACAAACAAAGAGCCTCCACCCCCAGGTTAGCTTTCAAAATCATGGATCTCAGACATTGCTTGGACAAATCAAAGAGAAGTCAATACATTTTGTGACATGACAAATGGCCTTTCTTGAAATGGTCTGACCCTGAGAATCCTGTGACTGTGGCAAAGTTAACTGTATATTCAATATTCAGTGTTATAGCTGTAATAACTTTCAACAAGTAAGTCAGGCAGTTTTTTTTCTATCACACACATGTATCATTCCCATCAGACAACTAGTAACACAAGGTATATGGGAGCCCACCATACAGCCTGTCTAGGGAGGGGCTCCTGTGGAATGTACCAGGCAAGGTATGTCTAGGGTTAAATTCTTTTTAAGCGGTCTGGGGTAGCCTCTGGAAATAGCTACTAAAATTTGCTGTATAATTAAACCTCCCTTTCCTTAAATAATATTAACAGTGTGAGCCTCCACTTTGAGACATATCTCAAACAGTAAATAGACATTAATGAAATGTCACCCAGCAACAGTAATTTCAGGTTCTTTTCAAACAAACCTCTGGCCAAGTGTTAAATTTTAAAAGGAAGACCCACCATTTATTAACCCCAGACCATGATGGTCTGTACATTTGAACATTCGCAGACACAAATACATTCAAAGCTGGATAACAACAAAAACGACAAAAAGTAAATAAAATAAACCAACCAGTACTGTTTCAACCCACTGTTTGAGGTACCGTCTTATTATCGCACATGTTGGAGCTCACACCAAATCAGCGAATGTCCTCCTTACTCATGTAGCTTAACCACTGACCGAGGAGCACCACGCAGCAGCTAGAAATGTGGATGAACAGGAGAACTCAATTCAGTGTCCTGGCAAAAATAGTTCCCCGAATGGACAAACGTTTCCCCGTAGACAACGTATTTCAGTCCAACCAAACAGTTGAAGCTCAGATATTCGTGCTGCTAACTGACAGGCCTCCATGATTATGGCCCAATCCCAAACTGTTACACTTCGAGGCAAGAGAGGAGGCGAACTCCAATATGCGAGAGAGCCGTTTATTATCACGTATAACACCGGGTGCACCTAAGCAGACAAGGAGGATCCAGTTGAGTACTCTGGTTGGTCGCGGAGAGTCAGATGCCGGGTAGATCAGTCCTACGTAGAGAGATGGGACGAGGAGACACAGGGACGGGGAGCACGATGAGAGACGATCGGGCAGGCAAGCAGGGAGACGGGATCGAGGAGGCAGGCAGGACAGACGAGGTGATCTGGGCAGGCGAGACAGCAGGGCAAGGCGGAACAGGCAAGGCAAGTGGGAGAGACAATAAACAAATGAATGCTCGGTATGTGTCATGATGGCAACAATACTTCGCAATCTATCTTAGTGATTGTGACTGTTATATAGAACCTATTGTCAGGTGACTATTGCCTGCCGCTGTGCTGCGCCGCCCCTGTGGGCATGACACAAACTATACCCTCAACACTCCGCCTTCATTTCGAGTCACACTCCCACTGAGTCACCCTCACAACATGGCCTATGTACTTAAACTGAAGGAATTTGTCACAAGAAAGATTTGAGACAGACTTGCATTCACAGTGTCTTTTTAGTCTTCTTTACCGGAGAGAGGAAATGCATTATGTAGTGATTCGACGAAATGGTTCCATCAAGAAGCTGTATTGAATTTTGTTTAATGACATATCAGTCATTTAAAAAAAGCACAAAGTTTATCTAATGCGAGAACACGACGGCTACGTCATCATATTGCACTGACTCAGCAATCTGAAGTATGTACATGTGTCATATTGACGATTGTACAATTTCTACCATAGCTAACTTTGGGTTACTTGACGTAATGACGTAAGGACACAAACAACTGATCGTGCTTCCTGAAACCTGCTGTCCTGTTTATATATACATGTAGGGCCTGAACTGGGCACAATGTGTTTAGCTTCTGTTCCTCAGTAGAGGAAAAAGGAGGGCGGTGGATGGCTGTCAGCTCCACCGTAGAGCACCTGTAGGTCGAGTCCACAACCTTAGGCACAAAAGCAGGATTAGGACACAGGCACACTTTGGTAAATCCCGCACCAAACTGCAAACAAGAAGAACAGACAGACAGGGCCTGCAAATCACTCACTCACTTTGCTAAAAGATATTTGAACCCCACCCCATCCAAAGGCTCAAACGCCTGATGAGACATAGCGCCCAGCACCAGAGACAGATCCCACAATGGGACTGACAGCTTAGAAACTGGGCGTTTTCGGCAGGCGCCCTTCATGAAATGACAGATCAAGGGGTGCTGTCCAGCCAGCTTCTCACCAAAGCCCATGTGACAGGCTGAAACCGCAGCCAGATACACTTTAATTGTAAAAAAGGCTTTCCCTTTTTCCAATAAGTCCTGCAGAAACCAGAGGATTTCCACCACTGATCACTGACAAGGAACAGTCAACCACAGCCCACACCAGTCCTCAAGCACTCGCCATTTCCTGCTGTAAAGCGAGCTAGTGGAAAAAGCCATAGCACTCTGTATAGTGTCAATGACCGTGGGGACAGACCTGCAGCGTTCAGGTTCCACCGCTCACGGGCCTAGCCCAAAGAGCTATGTTGTCCGGGTGGGGATGGTAGATTTCCCTTCCCCCCTGCGACAAGAGATCACGGTGTGGTGGGAGGGGCCACAGCCGACCCCTCAGCAGTTGAACTGCCTCCCAGTGTCTGGATGACCAGTGTCAATGACAGACCCTGCTCCCTCACCCTGGCTAATGTGTAGGAAATCAGACTCAGGGGAGGGAACGCATAGAGGAGGATGTTTGGCCATGGGTGGGCTAGAGCATCCACACCCAATGGTGCATTTTCTTCCCACAGGGAAAAGCACAGTGGGCACTGAGCGTTTTCCTGCAAGGTGAAGAGATCTATGGCTACCCGTTTGAATCTCTGCCATATCTGCTCTACTACCTGTGGGCAAAGCCACTACTCTCCATAGAGGGGGTTTCCTCTGGACAGCAGGTCTACCCCCTTGTTCAGGACACCTGGCACATGTGTCGCACGGAGAGACAAGAGTTGGGTGCTGCACCACACGATCAGCTTCCTGGCTAATTGATGCAGCCGGAGAAAGCGAGTGCCACCCTGACGATTGATGTAGGCCACCACTGTCGAATTGTCTGATTTCACCAGAACATGTTGACCCTGGAGGGAACCTAGGAAGTGTTTGAGTGCAAGAAACACTGCAAGCAGTTCCCAATAGTTTGTGTGCGGTGCGCCTATCTGGGGTGGCCACACGCCATTCACAGCCCTGCCCATCAAGGTTGCACCCCACCCTGACTGGGACGCATCTGTTGTCAGTATAACTCTCGAGGACACCCCCTCTAAAGGGATTCCCGACTCGAGAGCCCCCCTGGTACACCACTGGCGAAGCACCTTCACACACGCCGAATTCACCTTCACCAGCCAGCTGAGATGACAGCGAGGGTATAGACCTAATTGCGCCATCCAGAGCTGAAAGTTCCTCATCATGAGGAGACCTAGATTCACCACAGATATCACTGACACCATTAGCCCCAGACGTAGGAAGTGTCTGTATGAAACCACTTTCCCTAACTGAAAGCAGGCGAGACATTGCATAAAAGACACTATCCTCCTCTTTGCTAACGTAACCCAATGCGAGAGGGAGTCTATTCGGAGGCCCAAATATTCCGTGAGCTGTGAGGGGTCAGATGGCTCTTTTCCATATTGATCCTGAAACCTAGTTCCCTGAAATGAGTTACACCTATTTCGGAATCTGTGATCGCTTGCTCATTTGAACGGGAACATATTAAATTGTCATCTATGTAGGGCAATATCCTGACGCCGTTGTTTCTCAGTGGCGCCAGAGCGGCCTCCACATACTTGCTGAACACCCTCTTTGCTAGCGACAATCCGAATGGGATCGACTGATACTCGTAGGCTGTGCCTCGGTATGCGAACCTGAGGAACTTCCTGTGTGTGGGATAGATATCTATGTGAAAATAGGCATCTGACGTATCGATCGTCATAAACCAATCGCCTGGACAAATCGACTGACAGAAGATTTTGTGTTTCAACATCCTGAAAGTGTACTTTTGGAGATAACTGTTCAACGCACGGAGGTCCAAGATAGGGTGAAGTGAAGAGCCCTCTTTTTTTGAAGTGACAGAGTAACAGGAATAAAAACCCTGCCAGCTTTCCCTTTCTGGGACAACTCTGATTGCTCACTTGAGTAGCAAAGACGTGATCTTGTCCTCTATGACCTGAGCTGAATCGCCATTGGCTACAGAAACTAAGACACCGTTGAACCTGGATGGCCTCATAGCAAACTGTAACCTGTAACCTCTAGAAATTGTCCTGCATCTGCAGTGCCTGGTGATGACGTCACCACCACCCTGGAGGGAAGAGAAACTCCAGATTGAGGAGCAAGCGCTCCCCCTGGTGATGGGGTTTGGGAAAGATCTTTTTTTCTGAACAGTGGTGAGAAAGTTACCCTCAACCTTCGGCCTGGCTGCAACAATGCACACTTTATTTTTGTTTCCCCCGAACTAAAAAATGCTTGGTGACACTTTGCCACAGAACTCTCGCTCTCCTGAACTGAAGGAGATAGGACAGTGGAGACCTCCTGAATGAGAGGAGCCTCTGAAAACAGAACACAAAGGTTGTTTCTTTGAAGGAGGAGGCGGGTGGAGCCAAACAGGCTTCAGGTGGCCTGCTTCTTCTTCCCTTGGCCAGGATGGGGCAGACGGTTCCTTGCTGCAACAGCTGCAAAAGATTGCTTCCCCCATGGCCCTGGGTTAGCTACCATTTGCTGCTGAGCTGCCTGCTGTCCACCTGGAGCTGGACGCTGGACTCTGACCCTGGCCTGCTTCCCTCTTGCCCTAGCTGCTGCTGCTGCAAAGCTGGATCCGGCTGTCTGAGGGGGGCGAGGTGGCTGTTTGCGAGGTAGACAGAGGTTAAAAGCCTCATCCTCCTGTTTCCTGAGGGAGCTGGTTTCCCTCATTCTATCCAGGGCTGGGCCTTTGGTGGGGTCATAGGCTGCATCCAGGAACTCCACCTGTGCATCCCCCAAGGCAGACAGGTTCAACCAAAACTTCTCAGAGTAAAATTTCACTCTTAAATGCGTCACGATTCTAAGAGTGACGTGATTTTGCTCATACTCCCAGACTTAAGAATAAGTGGCCTGCATAAACATTCTTAAGTGTTAAGACTTGGTCTCAGCTCCTAAATTATTTAAGAGAGCTGGAGAGGACTCCTAAGCCAGTTAGGACTTGAATGATGGCAGCTGCACTTTGCATACCCTGATGGAGTCCGTGCACTTTCCGTGAAACAAAGGACGTCCTGCAGACGTAAGACAGTAATAAATTGATAAAAAGGTATAGGCTTGATCATGAGGGCATTCTTTTTGTTACCAACCTAATTAGGAACCAGATACACAAAAAATGCACTTACAGTTGAACTGAAGGTGATAATGATGCTATGTTTTTGGCAACTGGAAAAAAAAAATAATAATAATAATCATCTATTATAATGAGGGTCATAAGAGCAATATAAGTAATGACACAAACCTGTAGCTTGCATGCTTGCTTTATAAACTGTGATCTCCTTTTGCGAGGTCGATAAAACATTATACCACCTTTAGTAGCTTTATACAATGCTCTTAGGTTCTACTTTTTGCAAGGACTCTTAAGTCCAAGTGTACGACCATTCTTAAAACCATTCTTAGGAAGTTTTATGTATACCGACCCAGATCTGTAGAGGAAAAAAACATGCAAATCTGAAACATAAATTGTTATTGCTGCTGGGACGTCAATCGAGTTTGCATACGAACGTTTCTTCGCGTGGTTTCTAGTTTGAAAAGTACATGAAATCTCTCTTAATCAGATAACAATAAAATCGATCTGTACTAACCAGCTATAATTAGCTGCTTCCCTAATTATTTTAACTGCAGCGATGAATTATAACATGTAATGTAGACTGTCTATGTATATTTCACAGTGCTGCTAGAATCCAATTATTACATTATTACATGTATATGGTGATGCAATGAAGTTCGAGATCTGAATTTTCCTCATAAGAAATAATGGAAAACTAATTAATTGGTTCCCGGCCTCAAAAATTGCACCTTAATATGTGTTTTAGAGCATATATTGTACTCAACACATTTATCAAAACAGTAATTTGTAAAGTAAGAAAATAAATGTAACATCCAAACAATATGTAAAGTAAAAAAAAAAAAACAATGTGTCCTGCCCCGATCGTCCACTCCTTCCGTGTGCCACGCCCCCTTGTTAACCCCGTGTGGAATCCCCATGTGATCAGCTGTTTCTAGTTGTTTTTATTAGCTCTCTGTATTTCGTCCGCATTTCAGTTTGTTTCCCCAGTCCGGTCATTGTATTGTCCATCTGCGTTTTGCCTGCCTTACTTGTAATTAAAGATTTAGCACACACAGTGAAACAGTTCAAAATACAAAAAAAATCAGAGTGCATGTATGCCTGTGGACATCAGTGGTCTGTGACTAAAAACTGCCTGGCTTGCTTGATTGAATATCAAAAATACAGCTAACTTTACCAGCATGACAGGATTCTCATGGACAAGACATTTGAGAGTTTGGGAAAGCCTGTTTCTTACATTAGGTAATGTAGTTCATCCCTTTGGTCCAAGCATTTTTTGAGATAAGTGATCCTGAACCCTAACCAGCCCTGGATCAGTTTAGTGCTTAACATGGTGATGTATCCTGCTAAGAAGGAAAGCAGTGTTGTGATATCAAAAAGCCAGAGTCACTACTACTTATCTTCAAAATCTTCTAGCTAAACAAGAAATCCAGCCTAATGATACCAGTCTGTGCTCATACTACTCTCCTATTTTCCTGTACAGTAAAACCTTGGATTGTGAGTAACTTGGTCTGCGAGTGTTTTGCAAGATGAAAAAAATTGTAATAAATTTTAACTTGATAAACGATCAAGGTCTTGCAATATGAGTATTGTTGGGTTTTTCCTATTTTGCAAAAACCCTCTCGCTGATTCCAGCCTATCCCCACAACCTGTCCCCACACATAATAGAACTGAAAGACACTAGTGTTTCCTTTTCTCGCTGCGAGGGAAGCAGGGTCAGGTTACAGGGACAGATCCCTGGGTTTGACTCAGCTGACTTCGAAGGGGTCCTTCCCCTGCAGCTCCTTTATTTGCACACAGACCATTACTAAGCAAGATAAGGAACCGAACCTGATTGGACTAGGCAGGGTGGTTCCTTATCTTCTTCTAACATAGCTTAGTTAGAGCTCAACGGTTACTGTATAAGAAACATAAACATGTTTAAGTACACATATATTTCGAATGGCTTGTATGTTTTACACATTTAGGGCAACATAACATAAATGACAATAAAACAATCTCTTAACATTTCTGCTTTGTCTGCCTAGCACCACGTAATCACAACTGAGTCACTGGTTCTTCTCTTTTTCTCTCTCGCTGCTGGATTCTCTGATAATCCTCTCCCATGCTTGGTCTCAGTCAGCATGCCTCTCTCGTATAAGTCAAAATTTAATACTAAAGCACCACCCAAATAAGGCCGTAGCAGTGAGAGCGATGAATCTGTTTAACGACAATGCAATGTCCATATTTCCACGAAATCGAAAAGGAGGCAAAAGTAACTGTCATTGGATAGGTTCCTTGTTAAAGTTGCACAAAAAGATGATTCCAGTGAACCAGCAGTGATTCCGTTAGTTATAGTGAATGTCATCCTACAAATTATACTCACAAACCAAGATACCACTGTGTGTGTGTGGGTGTGTGTATCATGCGCATCAACACAATTAATGAAATAATCACGCATTATCTCTCTCAGGCCTTGTTTTTTTCACCTGTGCTATGAGGTTTTTTTTGTTTTTATATTGTGCTATAGGTTATTTTGGTATGGTGACCATGCATCCACTTTTTCTGGAACCTAAACATCCATGAAATCTCCTGGATTTCACTTTGCTTTATCTTGACATTTGCTTTCTACAGTCAGAATACTTTCTGTGTGCATTTTTGCGTTACATTTTATTGGACTTTATTTGTAACCCACAGAATATAATCCAGAAATATGCACCATGATCCACAAATATTTCACCATCCATAAATACAGTGGTACCTCAGTTTTCAAACTCATTGGAACTCGATTTTCTTCGAGTTTAACCAACCAGTTTGAAAAAAATTACCTAGAACTCGATCTGAATCTCAAAGGTTGAAACATTAAGGCTGACCTAAGATAACTTGTATGTGTGGGGAAATGAGTCACGTGGCACGTCTCTCATCGGAAACAAAGAGTAATGGTTCGGTCTCATCCTTGCATTCCCTGTATGTAATAGCATTGTGCATGTTTACACTAGCTGAATACATATATTTTGACAGTAAAAATACATTTATACAATGAGACAGTAATAGTAATTATTATATAATAAAATACCTTTAAAAATAAAGATTTCTTATAATTTTAATATTATTAATGATAAACCATTAATACATTTAATAATAATATTGTCGGTCTTCCTGAAAATGACATCATGGAAAATTTTGTAAAT
>JABFEB020000092.1:32508578-32518696 GCA_019775895.2 Stomatorhinus ivindoensis
TCTTGGCTTGTTAGAAAGATGGTGGCTTTGCGTGTGGCTTTTTATGTACTCTCTGTTTTTTTTGGTACATAAATAAGGTCTAGTCCAGTGGTTCTACAGCAGTGGAAGTAGATGGAACTGCCTTATTTTCTACTGGACTACTTGATACTACAACCTCTACAGTGTGAAGATCTTTGATCAGTTCATTTTAGTTTGCAGTGTCCCATCCTGGGCTGAAGAAAGGGCCCGATCTGTTGTAGCAGTAGGTGCAAAATCTTCCTCAGAAAATAATTCTAGGATTAATGGGGAACAGCACCAGTTTCATTTGCATTAACGTGATTAGCTAACAGGCTCCCCACCTGAGCATGATCCACAGTAGCAGTTTTTTTTACATGCATCAGTAAACAAAGAAAAAAAATGTGTTTTTGGCAGCTTCATTCCTCCAGTCAGATGATTCCATTTCCAGCCTCTCTCATGGCAGATGTGCTTAAGGCTTCTAAAAACAGGTTTATCAACTGGCTGAAGTGCATGAGTGGTATGAGGAGGGTAATGTGTCACATTGTTATGTTTCTTAATTAAATTTAAAAACTCCAGGTTAAACACATGACTGCTATGCCATTCAAGTAAGAGAAGGTGGGGCGTGGGGTCCTCCTTTGGGAGTTGCTTTACGAATATTGTCCCCCACATTTTCTGCTGATTCATACAGCCACTCCTTTTTTCCCTTAAAAATTATGAGAGGTTGAGTATGTATCAGTTGCATTACAGGATGCCAGAACCGTGACTGTTTCTCACTTCTCCCCTGCAGTTATTTCAGTCCCCAGCTTTCCGATTACTTACTACTTACTTACTCCACAACACAGTGTGATGTAAAGTCTTGTGGATCTGACTCATTATTCCAGATAATTGATGGCACAACTTTTATGCCTGGTGTTTCAGAAGTGATTCGTATTCCTGGAACCACTTGCCAACTCTTGTTGGCTCAAGCAATCTCATTTTCATGATGGGGTTTCTTCATATGAAGCCCTTAAACCAATAACACCCCAGCTTTTGCTTTTAATTAGAAAATCACTTAATGCCACTTTTGTTTTTGAAAATTCAAATGCAAAGACCTGTACATCACTTTTCTTTTGTGTCGATGGTTATTTTTTGAAAAAAGAGAGAGAAATAATCAAAGTAGAAGCACTCCAAATACAAATGATGACAAAAAATACCAAGTGACACAAAATATCTTTCATATTTAAAAATTACGACATCCAAAGTTAGGCAGTGGGATTCAACTGTACAGAAATTATAGAAATACATTAAGCCAGGAACAGCAAAATGAAATGTACATGTACTTCATGGCAAGTATTGAAAACAAAACTATTAAACACTTTATATATTAAATTTAAATGAAGCATTTTCTGAAACTGCATACAGAAAATTAGTAAAAACACTATCAGCCCACATTCATATTTCCATTCGAAATCACCCAGCCAAAATAAAACCCTATTCAACAATAGAAGGTCCTGTACTTTAATATTTTAACCTTATTAATCGATATTACAGTATGTTAAAATGACATAATACATTCAACAGTGGACTGATGATTCAGTTCTAGGGCATCCTCACATGTGCTCCTCCTGCGTTACTGCATGGACAAAAAAAATAATTCTGCACAAGCGGTTGTTAAACTCCCAGAACCCCTTTCTTAAAGTATTATCACACTCTTAACTCTGATGTAAAATAGCCCAGTTGAACTTGCCACAAATAACATCAATGCCAGAACATTTGACTATTTCCCAACCAGGTTACATTATCCGCTGTAAATAGTCAACGCCCTTCATGACTACTTAATCATTCTAGGAAGACATTGCTTCCTGTAATGCTTTCTCAAACAAAGTAAGTCAACGCTTGCGAAACCATCTCTGTTCTCACGACAACTAATTACAGATTGACCTAGGTAAGTGACAGGGATTTGTATCAAGCATGAACTCACTTGCTCCCCCTTTTTGCAGGAATAGGACAACTTTGCCCTGAGGTTTTCAGCTGAGAATTACTGCTGTCAAAGGGTAATTCAGGTACATTATTTCTTCCTGTATTCAGGAATTCCTCTGTATCATGGGTTATAGCTTCATCACCCTCAATTACTGACTGAACTGGCTAATTCTCAGACTCCTCTTCTATGATGACTAAATCAAAATCAGACCCCACAGCTGACTCAGAGTGAAACTTGTTTTGTGGATCATGGATGCAGCTCTGACCTATGAACCCTTTTCACTGGTCGTCCTTCCAGTGGTACAACAGAATAAGTTCCTTGCATTTCTGCTATTTGAAAGACAGTATGCCCCAAGCATCCTGAATATCATTTCTGGCCAAAGGACAATGATTTAGGCAAACATGCCTGCAATTTGATTAACATACCATACCTACCATACCAGTGGGCAGAACACCTTTTCATTTTGCAAGAGAATTCTCTCAGATGTTTTTTGTTCAGAATAATCCTTAGATTGCTCATCTGTCTCTCTTTGCCTTTACTGGTACACAGACAACCAGTCTTGTTTCCTGTTCTGACCCTGTCCCAAACATAGTATAACATCCACAGGGAGATGGGATGTACACCAAAAAGCAGATAATACAGAGAGTACCCAGTGGTGGAATGTGGAGCAGCGTTATATGCGTAAACTACCTCAGGTAAGTATTCAGGCCATTGCCTTTTCTCTTCAGGATGAAGTGTACGTAATAAATCATGAAGGGTTTGGTGGTACCTCTTGCACTGTGCATTCGCCTGTGGCCTATATGGAGACGTTCATGTCTTTTTAATCTCATATAATTTGCAAAGCTCAGCAATGATCTTGCTCTCAAAATTGCGACCCTGGTTCGCACCATGGTAACCTCTTGGGAATGTGGGAATGCCATACCTCAAGAACCACTCCCTTAACAAGAGCTTTTGCACTTGTATCAGCTTTCTGGTCTTTTGTAGAAAATGTCTGAGTAAATTTTGTGAAAACATCAGTCACTGCTAAGACATATTCACCATCAGAAACAGGGTCTAACACCATGAAGTCAACAGCTACCATGTAGAGGCTAAAAAGGTTTTAACATGGCATGTAACATGGCATCTTAGTCAGTATGTAGAGTGGCTTTTTTCTCCACTCACATATGAACATCGTTATATATCCCCACGCAAAAACACCTTTGTTTCATCAGGTTTACTGTACGTTCTACACCCTGGTACCCCATGCTGTCACGGACATGTTAAGATTTGATCTTTAAGGGAAGTCAGTAAGAGAAGCTGCCAGAACTCACCAAGCCCAGGGTGAAAGATCACAGTGTTCAGTAACACTTCCTTTTTCTTTATGAGATTCCAGTGTTTAAGAATTCATTTACTGGTTTGGACACTGCCCACCTTTCACTATGCAAAAAACAGGGTGTTATTGGTTTAAGGGGTTCATGAGAAAAAACCCATCATGATAATTAGATTGCCTGAGCCACTCTCCTCTGCTGGGGGGGCAGGAACCCAACAGTAGTTGGCAGGTGGTTGCAGGAATTCGAATCACTTCTAGAAACACTGGGCATAAAAGTTGTGCCATCACATACTGTATCTGGAATAATGATGAGTCAGATTTACAAGACTTTTCATCACACCGTGTTGTGGAAGTAATTGGAAAGCCGTGTTATGAAATCACTGCAGGGGTGAAGTGAGAAACTGTCACGGTTCTGGCATCCTGTTATCCAGCTGGCATATATTCACATTCTCTCATAATCACTCACCAAGCCCAGGGTCAATAATCACACTGTACATTAACCCGTCCTATTCCAGTGTTTAAGAATTTGTTTTACTCGTTTAGACACTGTCCACCTTTTGCTGTGACTGGGCCTTTCCTGCATGTCCCAAAATCTCTTGAACTTTTTAATTACTACACCAGCCTGCTGAAACTCTAGCATGTGTTCTTTGGTGTACCCTGGTAGGGTGAAAGAGCTCACTCGTGGTCAAGTAGTTTCAGGCCACATAGCTCTTATTTGTCTCACCCTACCACATTCAATGGCAGCAGTCACAAGATCAAGGTCTAAAACTTTTCAAGGTTTTTTTAAAAACCACAAATTTGGACCCAGGTAGGTATAGTCTATGAACTTTTCCACAACAGCCCACTTCAAAGCC
This sequence comes from Stomatorhinus ivindoensis, assembly GCA_019775895.2. Classification (NCBI taxonomy): domain Eukaryota; kingdom Metazoa; phylum Chordata; class Actinopteri; order Osteoglossiformes; family Mormyridae; genus Stomatorhinus; species Stomatorhinus ivindoensis. The sequence continues at coordinate 32,512,699 of JABFEB020000092.1, forward strand.
AGTAACTCCAGTTTCAAGCTACTAAAGTTATGGTCATTCTCTTCTGCACTACACAGTCTTCCACTGGCATAAGCTATGACCCTTTTAATGCCATCTTGCTGCTGGAATAGCACAGCACCTAGGCCAAGCTGGCTTGCATCCATCTCTAATATTAAAGGTTGCGTAAAATCAGTAAGATCTAAAGTGGGTGCTGTGGTCAACACTGCCTTTAAAAGCTCGAAAACCATATAACACATTATGTCCACATAGAGTGGAACAACTGTCCAGCCTGTACTTGGCTCCGTCCCTGTAAAGAGTGATTTTAAAGATCATGCAATGGGCATGCCATTTGAGAAAGTCCTTCCATGAACTTTATGTAAAAACTACAAAGATCCCAAGAAGGATCTTAGCTCTTTCACATTGCAGGGGATTTTCTTTTACACCTGCTACCAGGGTCAGTTCCAATCCCTTCAACAAATATATGATTCCCCAGAAAGCTGACTTCCTGTCCTCACTTTTGCAACATGACTTTGAGACCTGTGTCCCCTAAGCATTTTAACACATTATCCAACTATTCAAGGTACTCTCTAAAGCCATGAAGATAAACCAAAATCTCATTAAGATAGACTAGCATAATTTGGAATATGAAATCGCTCATGGTAGACTGCATGAGGTGTGAATGGTTCCTGGCCCATTGCATACCCCAAAAGGCATCTGTAAGTATTTGACTAATCCAAAAAGTATGACAAATGCCATCCTTTGCTGGTCCCTTTTGTGCATTCAAGCAATCTGGTGGTAGCCAATAGCTAGACAGTGCTCCAAAGCTCAAGCTCGTCAATCCTTGGTAGAGGAAAGGCATTGTTCTTGGTCTAAGCGTTAAGTCTCCGGTAGTTCACACATCATCATATCTGCACACCAGTACTACAGGTGATGCATAAGCACTTGAACTCTCTTGAATAACACCCTTTCTCAGCAGCAGGGTAATGTGCTCCTTCACTTCCTTGTATTGCGTAGGGGGTATACACCTATAAGACTGACTGATTGGTGTGTCATCTGTTAGATGGATTTCATGTTGGTTTCAGTTGTAGGGTCACACATCTGGAAGAAAAATTAAAAATCGACTTCTTTAATAATTCTAATTAAGCCGCTTAGAATAAAACTCCAGACCTTGCAGATGGTAAGCTAAGTCTTCTCCTTTATTCAAAACACAGCGCTCGAGTCACACTCTAGTGCAAGCACACCCACACCCTAAAAGCAGCAAATTAATTGAAATCTTGAAAAAACCCACTGTAAATCCCTCGGACATGTGCAACTACCGACCAGTATCGCTTCTTTCTTTCCTTTCAAAAATCGTCGAACGCACAGTCTACAACCAGCTCTCTCTCTACCTCTCTCAGATCAACCTCCATGATCCTAATCAGTCTGGCTTCAAAGCAGTGCACTCCACAGACACTGCCCTCTTAGCAGTCACTGAGAAGCTGCATGCTGCTAGGTCAGCCAAACTATCATCTGTCCTCATCCTTCTTGACCTATCAGCAGCATTTGACACGGTCAACCACAAGACTCTCCTGTCCATTCTTAGGAGTCTTGGCATTGGTGGCTTGGCTTGGCAATGGCTTGCATCCTACCTCAAAGGCCGATCATACCAAGTGACATGGAAAGGATCCACATCTACCCCACGTAGTCTCTTCACCGGTGTGATGGCTGCCCCCACAGCCACACAGGCAAGAGGTGGCCAATATGGAAGCTGGACTAAATACAGGAAATTGGACAGCTCCAACAGGCTGTTTTCAATGGGGGTGGACTAGTTTGTATTTACAGTAGTTTCTTTATTGTTTAAGTAATATTTCCTTTCAGAGTAACTTAATTTCATTTGATTTTGCTTATTTTGATTGAGATATTAGTTGACTTTTGTATTTGTGGTATTTGTATATTTGGTGTATTTGTGGTGTTTGTTATTGGTTGTACCCTTTCTGTGTTTTGTGGTTTTGGCCAATGAGTACATATAGCCCTCATGATGTCTGGTCTGGGAGAAGTTCAGTTGTTTGGTTTGAGGTATGTTTAGTTGCGGGGTTTGATAAGTTGTTTTTTTTGGGGGACCAAAGTTTATGCTTTTGTTAAACAGTTTTTTTTTGATGAATTAAAAAAAGGGATTTTTTTCCTAATTTGCCTGTGTTCCTCTTACCTTCCAACTCGGTCCCTGACATATGGTGGCAACGGTGGGATCATTATGTAGAGGACACAGTTTTTTTTCTTATTTTTTTTTTTTGAATGATGCTTCGTGGAGGTAAAGGATCAAAAGCGAGTCGGGCTGGGATAGAGATACAGGCTGGGCCAGAGGCACAGACTGATGGGATGAACGTGGAAGAGGCTGGAGCTTCTGGAGGACCTATGGGTGCTGACAGGGAAGCCATTAGAGAACAGTCTTTAGCAGAGCTGCCAGCAATTTTTCGGGCATTCATGGGGCAGCCAGAGGCACTAGAAGCACGGATGAGTGGTAGCACGACAGGAGCATCGCTTTACAACATCAATTTCAGCTTTTGCAGCTGGAGGTGCAGGCTCGCACTTCTGTTCCAGAGCTATTGGTGACATGACCAGAATCACAGTAGGTTTCTGAGGTACCCTATCTACCTCCACAAGCCCCAGGCATGCTTGCACCGGGCCGTGAGCAAGCCCGTATCTTCACAGGGCAGTCCCGCTCCTTTAGTGACCCTAAACTGGAAAAGCTAACGGAGGATGATGATGTGGAGCATTTCTTGTTAACTTTTGAAAGAATTTCAGCAGCATGCCGGTGGCCCAAGCCAGACTGGGTCTTTCACCTCCTCCCCCTGTTAACTGGTAAGGCCAGAAGTGCCTATGTTCAGATGGACTTGGATGAGTCTAGTGAGTATGACTGTGTAAAAATGGCAATTTTAAGTTAAGGTACAGGCTCTAAAACACACTTAAAGTATAAAAGTATAAAGTAACATTGCGAAGGACAAAACCATGGGAAAAGCTTCCTGAACTCCATGTCCAAGTGCAAGCAGAAAAAAATTAAGTGAAATGAATACAAAAAGCTCTGTTGACCAATCTTTTCGAAACACATTAAAAAAAACTGCTGTAAAAGACTGAGGGATTGCAAACTCAATGTGCACGGTGTTCATAAACTTTATTGGTATGCAAATAGATATTAGCCTACACATAAATATTATCCATCACAATAGACTTCAAAGCCTAGGCAGTAACATTAAAAGCATACTCTATTACTAACTTCTATTTAACCGCAAGAGATCATGTGTAAGACTTTGAGTGCATCTATGTAAGAACTACCCACATCACTGTGTGCGTGTGTTGGGGGGAGAAGGAAGAGAAAGAGACAGCCAATGTGATCCTTAACTCTGAATTTGTGCATGTCATCATTCAAAATACTGAGTCCCTTCAAAAAACAGAGAAGTAACTACACAACTGCCAAAACCTCATGTATAACTTTACATGACTGTCTGTAAAACATGGTGTGCAAATGTTTGAGGACAGAAAGTCTCCAAACAACCATACCAACAGGTTGTGTGCGAGTGCATTTCCACAGAATTCTGAAGCCCCTTATAAAAATGAGGATCAACGTGTAAGGTATGCACATCACCACAGTACCAGAACCTTTCTTAACCATGGAGATGTGTCTGTATGTGCATTGTACAATATTAAGGGTCACTTCAAAAACTGGGGGGTAGCACAAGTATACCATTAACATCAACTACCACAACAAATGGAACAAACAAAAACAGTGTGCATGTTGGTGTAGGGAGGAAGAAAGACAGAAAGAGGAGAGAGAGAGAACAAGTGATTTTCATTATGCCTTCAAGCATGTATGTGTGTGTGTGTGTGGTTGTGTGTAAGAATGTATATTAGTATTTAGGTGTTTGTGTGGGTCAGAAGTGCAACTCAGGCACATACCATAGGACTACCAGAACCCTCTGTTTAGCTTCAAAAGAAGCTGATTTTCAAAGTTATTGGAATCAACACGTGCATGCTCTTTTCAGTGTGAATATCAGTCCCGCTGTGCTGAACAGTCTCTCACACGCAGCTGAGGCTGGAAGTGGAGTGATAAGCCTTAGTGACAGGTTGAATACTGTTGGGAAAGATGTGAGTACCCCCATTGCATCACCTGGACATCCCAAATAAGTCTCCAGCTGTTTGGCATTTTCTTGGGAACTGGGGTTCTGTTTGATTGCAGAAAAGAAGTCGTCCTCCTTTAAAGAATGGGAGGTCTCACCATGGTTCTTCACAGCTTGTTCTTTCAAATGACTTTTGATATAGTCAAGGCCTATGGAATAAAAGCAAAATTAGGACAAAACTGGAATCATGGAACTGGATTACAATATGATTAATATAGTTTGCTAAAATGGTAACATTTGTCATGTGTACATAAAAATAAAGATTGCAGTTTGGTTTGCAGACAGGTAACAGTGCAATACTTACCAAGTTTTAGGATGCATTCATCACTTGTCCAGCAGGTCTTGAATTTGGGAACAAGAATGGCAGCTGCAATCAGCTCCGGATCTGTTAGCATCTGTCCAAATCGCTTTTCAAGGCCTTTTATTTCAATACATGACTTGAGGCTACTTTTAAGAATCTTGTAAATAAATAACTGAAACACAGTCACAATATTATGCACTGCTAATAAACTTTCAAAGATTTAGTGGAAATATAATTTGCTAAACCTTGTTTTAATACAATTGTTAATAAACATTACAATGTATGTGTGCCTTACCGCTACAAGGACTGTGGTTGTGGAGCATTGACAACCAGATTCATATGACCATACGCGTGTAAACCATGCAATGGCCCAATTCCTCACCCTCTATGGCAAAAATATGAGTATTTCTGAAAGACTACAGCTAATTGGGCCTGATCTTCTGTGTCCCCAACTCATACTGCATTAGGAATGGACTGTTTATCACATGGTGACCTGCTCAATACAAGCAGAGATTATTTGGAACTTTACAAGAGTCGTCAGCTTGGACACATTCTCCAAGGAACAGCATACCTAATCTCATTTTAGGCTGCAAACAGATATCCTCCTGCAAGATATTAACAATTTGAACTGGGAAAACTACTAGACCAGCGGGAAGAGACTGTCCCCCTAACCGTGACTGTAGCTACAGGTGAAGTTGGAACATGTACAGATGCAGCCACCTCAGTTTTCAATTTTCCCCTCCAAGCTTCCAGCGGGCTGCCTGCCAAAAGCCAGCCAAAGGGAGTAACCCCCCGCCTTCTGGGGGTATGCCTAAATTCTCATCTAAACCCGGCCATTTATTCACTTGCAGGGTGTTACCATGAGATGGCACTTTCTTTACAAAAACGCATTTTAGTTGTGGTCACAAGTTTACATGCACAAGTACAACAGGTACATTATCAACCAGAATCTTACTTGGTACTTGGCTAGCGAGCATGCAGGTACATACAAATCCAGTGCTATGATATTATACAGTACATACAAAAACATGTCCTGTGCTCTGCCTTCAACCAGACAGGAACCATTTTGAAGCTTGGCATCCTGATCAGAAGTGACAATTTGTCGTTCTAATATTCATTTATTAAATCAATGTATTGTTCCTGTAATATAATGTAATTACACATTTTATTCATCAACGTATAATCCTTTGCATGTTATGTACTATAAAAATGCTAGTATTGTCTCTTTTTTTTTTACTGTTTTTTTCAATTGCTAAGACAGGGTAGTATCTAGGGTAGTATCTTGTCACATGCATGAACCATCCTTGGCATTGCTCTGGAGAAATATTTTGGCATACAACATTCATTGTTTGACCTTGTATCAACTGACATAATTTGTTTATACACTGAACAAAAATATAAACGCAACACTCTTGTATTTGCTCCCATTTTTCATGAGCTGAACTCAAACATCAGAAAATTTTTCTACATACACAAAAGACCCATTTCCTTCAAATATTGTTCACAAATCTGTCTAAATCTGTGTTAGTGAGCACTTCTCCTTTGCCAAGACAATCCATCCCACCTC
>JABFEB020000092.1:32555107-32571403 GCA_019775895.2 Stomatorhinus ivindoensis
TACTACTGTATATTTAAAAATCCGCGAAGTCGTGAATCCGCGATAAGTGAACCGCGAAGTAGTGAGGGATCACTGTATATACTTCTTTTGAATTAAGCAACAAACTACATAAAGTGCACAGAAACAGACATATATTGCAAAACAATGAAAGTTTGGCCAGAATGAACACATTTACATTACTAGTCATATAATTAAGCATAATAACAGTACACATTTTTGTACATTATAGCACAATTATGTAACTGTTCAGAAGCAATACCAATATCCCTTAACTGAGCTTTTCTAATCAAACTGCCTCCCATCAATTTTTCTAGTAACCCAGCTTCTTCCCCTAATCTTCTTCTGGGAAGACTGCATATTTTCCTATTTCTTTTGTATCCAAATAAAATAATACATCATTCACATTTTGTTTCCTGGCTGACCCTTATACACATTTCTCTTTGGCAACATCAAGAATTCATGAGAAATTTGGGATTGGACACCAGAAAAAAAGTATGTAAAAGCACCTCTACTAATGGCAATGTAAACAATGTTTTATAGTAACACTAACCATTGGGACTTGACAGAAGACACTGCATACACAGCATGTGTTGATACTAAAAATCAGGAAATAAGCTGGCTACAGAGTAAATCATTGAGAATATCAATGCATGATGTACTGCAAATTCAATTCCACCCAAAGCCTAGTCCTTTTTCTAAAGTGCATGTAACGATTTTCATATGACAGCCGGAAATGTGTATAAGCTAAAGAAAAATGCATACATTTCCGCAATCTCTGCAAGCAAACACTTTATTTAGTCAACTGAATCTGCAATGAGAGCAAACTATTCTTAGACAACATGAGAAAATAAAGCAGGATTGAAGTACAGGCTAATGCAAGCTCACCCACTGTACCAAGAGTCCTAGCAATACTTCAATAAAACATAACTTAAAACTCACTATTGTTCCACTGGCTATTCTTTAGCTTTTGAAAAGTATTAGCCACTGTGGCTAAATGTAGTGGGGTTTCCTTAGCCACACATAAAATGTATTAACTACAAAATCACCCTCTAAGTGAAAGTGAGACTGCTTCTACAGTCGCAAAACGGTCGAATTTGTATGGCTGTGATACTATGGGCAGTTTTTCACTGCACCAACTACCATACTTTTTTGTCCTTTCCCTTTTCCATTGAGTGTCTGTACCAAAAGTTCCAGTACCAAAAGTGCAAAAACAGCTGGGGTACTTGTTTGGTACTTTGGGGTGGGACAAAGAAATGCTTTCTTTGTCAATTGGTTATGCAAATAGCCCACACCTGAAACAATACAAATGCCACCTTGAAACCAGTAGACAATGATAAACTAAGAAAAAATTTACAAAAATAACAATGGATACGTGGACCAATGAAACGATCCAAGCTTTATTTATGATCTTGTCAGAAGAACAGATACACGATCAGGGTAACATAAAAAGAAAGCATTTTGTATAATATACTAGGACAGCAAGGTATTGGGAAAATTTAGAGTACTGCTATGTGATTTGTCATAAAACACTGGGGAATTTATAAAAGAAAAAAGGAATTCAACATAAATCTCACAAACCCATCTATGAGTGATTAAAATAGCAAGGATGAAAATGACTGGTCTCGGAGAATGCATGCAGCGCAAGGCAATGGAGGTAAATTTTAAACTGATTTTTAAATATACTCTAAACCTTGAAAAGGGATCATTGAAATTGCAAATCTTCCTAAGTTTTTTTTCCTTTCGTATGACAGAGCAAAAATGGTTTAGAGAAACAGCCTGAAATTGGATTAGAGGAAAAGCCTGATCTTAATTTAGCAGACTAACAATGTAACAATTAGTATTGATATAGCACATCATCCAGCCCTATACTATACTACCAACATTTGTCAAATTCAGTACAAAATACCCAGCCTCGCATTGTGATGTTATTCAGTGCTGGTACCAGTTTTTAATGCCAGTGGAAAATCAACACCTTGAAGTACCGTACTTTTGGTATTCCAAGAAAGTACTTGGTGCAGTGGAAAAGCACTCCGTGTGTCAATGTACATGTAGCCTTATGCTGTTTAGCAATGTTTGCATTGGCAGAATGCATTTTTTGTACGTTTTCTCTTCTTCACATACACATTTCCCCAATGCACCCTTCAGTTCTAAATTAACCTAGAGAGACCACATACAGAATGATCAGGCTGGTATCAAAACTAAAATGTATGAATTGAAATGTCATATTATGGACCCTTAGATTTCTAAACACCCTCTGAGGTATGATAACCTGCCATGTAACAGCTGCATGGTGAGTGGTATTTGTGGTTATCAGTATGAGTCATCAGCCAGGTTCCTCAGCCAGGAGAACCTGGGATTCAGGGTTAGAAGACAATACTGATTAGGTGTCAAAAACTAGAATGAATGAGTTAAATGAACATGTAACTGTATGTAAGAAAAATGGACACCTACTCAATACGTCCTCTCAAAGGCCTCTAAAAGATAAATATCCTCAACTTCAAATGAAATCTTTAATAAAGACCTAAATTCTCCATACAACTTGAGAAGTAATTGCTTCATTACAAATGTTTGTAATGTATTGTTAATATTGTTTGTTACCGCTACAACAAAAACTTCACTAGTCAATTCCTGATTTATTGTTTTGCTGGGTTCAGCATGAGGAAGCTGATAAAGGCATATTTTTAAAAAATGGAATACAAACTATATGGCAAAGAAATATTTTGACGTATGATGAATGATTTATGTCTACACACACACACACACACACACACACACGTTTTACCCTCCATAAGTCCGAGATAGATAGATAGATAGAACTTTATTGATATCACACTGGGGAAATTTACTTGTTGCCACAGCAGCAAAAGAAAACAGACCAAAAGTACAGTAACAATATACGATAAATAATAAAATTAGCGCACAACAACTTCTCTCTTCAGATTCTGCACATGCCCAACAACGTAATCATTTGAAAAAGCTTTTATTGTGGAGCTCAAGGGGATATAAACAAATGGTTCAATAAGTTTGGTTACTGATATCTGACTGGCTTCAGCGGATAAGTCAGCTCTAATCCTTCAGATGTTCACTTATAAGTAAGCGCTTAGAGATTTATCTCCATATTAGAGGCAGCTCGTTCATAAAGGACCAATCACTAATTTCCACCCGCTTCTTAAGGTAGGGGTGGTATTTATGTTTGAGAACTTGAAAAGTAAACATTATATCACCAAAACAAATTTAGTGTAACTAACACACAGGTTTGTAAGTATATCTTTGTGGGGACTCTTCATTCATTTCTATAGGGAAAGATGTAATCCCAACATGATGACTAACCCCAACCTACCTCTAACCTTAACCAAACAAAATACAACAGTTTTTGGTGACATTCACAGATGTGTTGGATCCCACAAAATGGTCCGCACAACATCAAAATAACAGGTTTTTATTGCATTGTGGGGAACATTTGGTCCCCACAATGCAATATAAACATAATCCACACATACACACAAAAAAAATTGCTATGGTCCAGATTGTGAGTTTGGTATTCCTTTTGTGATATGATTATGATGATTCTGCACAGATACACACTTTACACAGGTGTATTAGCTTTTAGTTGCAACTGTAGTTTATGACAGTTTAAGATTACAGACTGGGGTCATTTTCAAATTGTGTACTAGAATTTAAATGTCATTATACAAATACAACAGTAGATGGAGTAAATCATCTACTTCCTGGCCATATACTTCAAATGTAATCAACAATTAATGTCGTTTTAGCAATAGGATGCCATATAAGCAGTGATCACTGTTTTGGTGCTCTGCCAGTGCAGGGTACCCATGGCAACCTTATTCACTGGTTCTTATGCTACTGCATCTTACTCCAGTTTAGCTACATTGCACTGGCTGCCAGTGAAGTTTAGAGTTGATTTTAGAGTTTTAGAGATTTGAGTTGATTGAAATTTACTGTTTGTGTTTAAAGCGTTGAAGGAGCTAGCCCCAGATTGAGTGAGTTTATTCTCCCATATTATCCAAGTCAAGCATTAAGGTCTTCAGGAGAAGCTTCTGGATCATTCCATGTCAAATCATCATACTTTCAGACCTCATCGTCTCAGATTTTAACGAAACTTGGCATGGTGATTTGGTCACGCGTAACTCATGAAACTGAAAACTGGGCATGTATGGGATCAATACTGAGGAAAATTTAAGCAAACAAAGTTTTAAATATGACTCTGCATTCAGAGGTGAGTGGGGTGTGCAAATCGACCTTTTTTGGGGGGGGGGGGTGGAGCTATGACTGACTTGCTATATTTACCTTAATGTAAGCTGCAAGTAAGTGGACCTTATATTGTTTTAAAGCTATTGTCCAGCTCTGTAGAATAACAGGTTAAATATAAAAAATTCAATAACAAAAACCTACATTTCAAAAGTGATACATTTTTTTAGGAAAGCTAGATCATAATGTCATGAATATCTCCAGAAAATTTGGTCTTTGGTTTTTAAGTTCTTGCTGAGATATTTTGACTTAAAGGTAGCATCAATGGGCCTTTTTAATGGCAGCCAAACTCACATGAAATAGGATATCAATGAAACAGCTTACCTTGTGGTCCCGGCCATCAACCTCAAATACAGATATATTGCTTTTTCTGTAGATCTCCTTCCCCGGGGGTTGCCTCCACTGACACTGAGACTGATGAAAGGTGGGGGAAATGAACAGCAAGCGACAATGAACCATACACTTTGTATTCATGATGCTAAAAAATGCTTAATACTACCCATCACGCTAGTGTAAGATTTTAAATACATTTTTACATAATTTCCTGCATTCGCCTTTGATCTAGCAGTAGACAGACAGGATAGGACAGAATTTCGGAGAGGGAATTAAGGTGCTGGTTCAACACCATCCAATAGTTACAAGAAAACAGACTAGCAACACAGGATCAGAATGCAGGAAGGTAGATACAATGTATAAATGGGTGGTGGGACTCATATGACAGAGAAAGACATAGTTCAGAATCTTTAGTCTATAGTTGGGAACAAACCAGGTGGTATCTGAAGGTCTTTTCGTATTTCATGTATTTGAGACAGTATTCACATATCCATAGCTTGGGCTGCTTGCCATAGTCCTCAGGGAATGGGGAGAAGTACCAAGCATCGATCTCAAAATTGCCGATCTGTATCTTATCCACATACTTGACTTTGGTGATCTAAGGAGAGACACATGTCAACATGACAGAACCAGAAGCCTTATGAAGCACAGACATATCAGTCATAGCTGGACGACCTCAGCACAATATGGCTTTAACAGGGTTGTACAGTTTTGCACGTGCTACAAAAGAAAACATTTGTGTAATAAATGAATTTACCCCAGTAGCAACTGTGTGATACTGTTCTGCATGCGAGACAGAGCTGCTTCTTTTACGTGCTGTTTTATGTGAGAGGAGAACTGATGGAGCATTACTATTGTACTTGGTACTTGCAGTCTATCGTGCAATTAAAAACAGTCCATACGTTCAACACCAAATCCCACAATTCCTAGTGAACAATCTCCATTTTTTCTGTGACTCAAGTTAGCTAGCTAGATATAAAAATTAAGCAGTATTTTCCAGTGCTTAATCAAAACTCCAAACCAGCTCACAAGACAAAAACTCAAGGAGAACCACTGCAAAATTAAGTGGGAAACAAGAGGGAAATTTTACAGATTTAACACAATAGATAAAGTCAGTCAAGGAAAATCTGTTATGTAAAGCAGCAGCTCTTGTTCTGTAGCTGGCCTAGGGGGGTTCCAGAAAAAATTGGAGTACACAGTGCTCATGCAATGTATTCTAAAGAGTAACCTATGTAGCGTTTGTTTGTTTCTGTTGTCTTTGTACTGTTAGAGATATAAAATGTGATATTTCAACTACTGGTCACACCTACTTACCGCCTCATGCTCTTTCTCAAGGGCAGCTGTTGTTGGATCCATCTCAGCGTATGTCTGAAGGACAAACCGATGCAATAAATCCCAGTGAGAACCAGACTCACATGGTGCATATCATGTTGTTCTGCAATCTAGCTCACAACCCCAACACAAAATATTACATCAAATCTAGGAATAAAAACAAATCAGCATCACCTTGCAATAATGAAGGAAAATAGGTAAATATTATAAGAACCTTTTGGACGTGATTGATCTCATCGTGCTTGCGTTTCTGGTTTCGAGTGATCTTCCGTTCCGGCTGCTCCCCCAGTTCCGCACCGCTGCACCCCTCCACACTTTTTCTCACGGCATCTTTCACCGTTTTGGTCAGGGCTAGGCGCGACTTGCCCACCCACTCATCCAACCTTCTGTTAACTAACATAAGTGTCAATGTTTGTGGTAGTTAGGTGGGTTGTTAGGTAGGGAAGTGTACATTCCGATAACTATGATATTAAAATGGGATACTTACAGCCCACGTAATGGACATAGAACTCCTCTCGTCCCTCCTGCTCATTTAGCCTGGACTGGATAACTTCGGCCGAATCTGAGTCAAAGAAAGACACACTGTGTTCGTTTCTGGAAACATTCATAAACTAAGATGACAAAAGAAACCGATTAACACTAATGTGACCAACGATCAGCGATACAAGTTCATGAACCGAAGATTCAGACGTGACGGGTTTAGCTGATATGCTAGCTCTGTAAACATGGGAGCTCTGCCTTTCAGAGATCGCCAGAGTATTTCTAAGCCTTTCTGTCGAAACTACCGACTACTTTACGCCCTGTGCTCTCAGAAATAAATGTCAGGCTCACGGACTTGAACTGGTTTTACTAGGAAAAGCCACACGCACTTCTCTGCACCTGATATTCGTCTACCTCCAAAAAAGTGTAAACACATCCAAGCAGGCATCTGTGCGTCCATTCACAAATCGCAGAGAGACCGCAATTACAAGAAAAGGTCAATTAAACACCAAACGTAAACATACTATTTAATATTTTATTTAATAATGGAAGACTCACGCCAAGTTTTATCAGCCCGCTGACACAAATAGGTTTCGCCGATCTCCACGGACACTTCCTGCTCCCTACCGCCGACCAGGCCGCTCCCTTCCAGGGCGCGCTGTTTGTTCAAGACCATGGCTCCCCGCTCTCGGTCCACAGCCTCCGCCTCGTCGTCCTCCCCGCCACTACCGTTAGACGAGCACGGCGCCCGTATCCCGGACTCAAAATCCGAGCGGTCGCTGGAAGATGGCCTCGTCAGCTTCGTCTCGATGTCCATTTGGTCTTCGGGACCGCAGCTGTTGTTAGCGCTGCTGCCGCCACTCCCGTTGGCACCGTAGGCCGTCCTGCAGTCAGATGACATAGACACAGCGATGGCGGCCATCTTGAACGTTTCTCTAAACTGTACGCAGCACAAATGCTCCCCTGTTATACGTGTGGCGGCCCAGTGTCTGACAGGGGAGTAAACCTTTATCTCACAGAAAAAATAACAAAAACGTCCTGAAAAATGACGCTGCCGGGTTAAGCTTTCTGTTTCAGCGCTAACTGTTCCCAATATATATGGCTTCAACGGGAGATAAAATGCACCAGTGCACATAACAATAGGCGCCGCTTTAATACTATAATCATACACCTTCTAACCGGTCGTCTTGGTCCCGTTGATTATGTTTTAAACAAAGTTTAATAGGCGTAAAATGTAATTATTGAGGCCCCACCATTAGCATATTTATAATAATGATATAGTAACAATATTACTATAGTTATTATTGATGTTGTTATATGTTATATTGTGTGTTGTAATCACAATTTACACACACATATATATCTGACCTCTAATGAGGGCCACATCTTTTGCAGTTGACCTGATGAATGACTAAGCTGCGTAACTACACTAAAGCTAAGTTTTCCTTGGTTGGAAAAATGCATCCTATCATAAAAAATAAGGATGTATATAGTATACATTTAACAACACATACGATGTTAATTTTTATTTTAAAAAAGCTATTTGCTTTTTATTTTCAAATTTTATGTTACTTAATCATGACAATTTAATATAAGATATATTTTAAGATTATTGTCTAATACATCCATTCATCTATATTCTATACTGCTTATCCAGTACTGGGTTGTAGAGAGCCCAGAGTCTATCTCAGAAGGTAGCAGGCATCCTGGATGGGATGCCTGTCCAATTATCATTTTATATTAGTTTAATATTGGTTATATTAGTAAGAGTACATTGTCTAGTTTGAATTTTACATGCATAACTGGCTTCAAATTTGTATTTACTTCTCCCAACTTTTTTTCAGATAAATATTCTATAATCGAGACATCATTCTAAGTAATACATTGACTTTGTTACTGTAGGCAATTCACCTTCACTGCATTATTATTATTATTATTATTATTACTACTAGTAGTAGTAGTAGTAGTAGTAGTAGTATATTTCCAGTATATTTCCAATACCTATAGTTTTAATCTACAGCACTAGAAGGGATATGCTTATTATTTCATAAAAAGACAGATGTGCTCCTTTCCCTGGTTTAATTCTAGAACGAGACACTGATTTCCTGTGTTATATTAGTGCTAACATGGTGTTACCCATTGAAGCAAAGATTAGTTTTCCATCTTAGGTGTACTGTTTTTAAACTTGTAGTATACAGCCTTATTTGCATACACAGCTGATCATAGTACCACTGTTTGCTGATAACATCAACAGGAATAACTCGGTTACATATTTCCACTCTTCATCCTCTTGCACATTTGTTTAGAACCAACTTGACATTTCTGTTAATTTTCTAAAATATTTGACTCATTTTTGCTCCAACAGACTGAAATCTTTGCTAGCCAGTTAATGAGCTCATGTCAAACATGACACACAACAGATGACACATGCATAGAAGATTCTCAGCCATGCTTCTTGGCAATTGTAGTGAGGTCAGTTCTTCCATCTATCCACTAGCAATATAATCTTATGCGAGAGACCTAAACAGGTTCCATAAGCATCTTGGTTTGAAATCTTCAAGTTCTTGTGTAAACTGCAATCAGTGACCCTGCAGACATAGACTTGAAAATGACTGTAAACACAATCTCTGACTTTATGTTATCCTAGGGCTATGAAGTTTCAGGTTCTGTGAGCCTCAGCATTGCAGGCTTCAGAATACATTTCAATTAGTGCCTTATTGTACTCGAAACCTCAAGTAAGACTGCAGTACAAATAGTCACTCAATTAAATGCTAAGGTGGAGTATAACTAACAAAACTGGAATCTGACATTAGTTTAGTTAATTATTAGCTTCATTTTACATGAGCGTTTACAACAGGGGTGCATACACAATTTCAGCTTGCGAGCTACTTATAAATGACCGAGTGAAAATGATCTACCTACTATAAAAATTCTAAATGTATATTTATCTATAAATATATGGAGTATTATTTATTATTATTAATTTTCCTTTGGGTTAAATAAAGTATTTTTGAATACTTTGAAATGGGATTTTAGTTCCTTCACCTTTCTATTTCTCAGCTCGCTTTTCGGAGGGAAGTTAATGTCGCAGTTTTTATGATCAGTCCGTATAAGAGGCCGCTCCACATTTCCCTTCTTCGGAATAGCAATGGTAGACTGACAGATGAGGCAAATGCATTTCGAATATGACATTGTGAAAAAAGTACTTCTCCAATTTCGGATGGAAGTGGTAGGTTTTTGGCTTCTTACTTGATCCAGCTCCCTCATTCATTTTTATAACATTTCTTAAGTTTAGTGGAAATTAATTGGAGGTTAACTAGGCAACTCAGTAGCTTTCTAGAGATTTGCAGCAGCTGGCGCAGTTGAACGTGTCATCCATCCTCTATATTTTTATGCCATATATGATCTACCCACACTACCTTTGCAATCGATCTGTAGATCGCAATTGACGCATTGGGCACCTCTGGTTTACAGTATTTTCAGCTAGTTGGACAAAATATATTTTCATAAACCTTACATTGATTACTACTCATATTTAAGTAACCTACCCAAGTAGATGTGCAAATTTAAATTCCAGAGAATGGTTGTGTTGTATTTCAGTAGGTAAATAAAACACCAAAGGAATTAAAATGCATACATCTACCCATTTCCTGTAACCACTTGTCCTATTTGAGGGTCCAGAGCCTATAGGTGTAAGTAGGGTACACCCCAGGATGGCACACCAATTGACACATTACAAGGCACACTCACAGGCAATTTAGTAACTTCAGTTAACTTCAGCATGTGTTTAGACTTTGAGGAGAGACCAGCATACCCAGAGAAAACCCCATAACAATACAGAGAGAACATGCAAACTCCACAGACATGTAGCCCAAGCAGAGACTTGAACCCTGATCCCCAAGGTGCAAGGCAACAGTGCTAACCACTGCACCACCATCCCAATCCATGTGTGCATGCTTATGAAATTTTACAGCTTCATCGAAACTGAACAGAACAAATGGGAAATTCACAATAAACTGCACAGAACGTAAAAGGAATTGCTCTTATATATATAGTACTGCTATACACTACATTTCTGTATTTTAGAGCAAATCAGTAATTGACATTTGTGAGAGAGTTATGATTTGGGTGTGACATATGAATAAAATGAAAGCATGAATTTAACTTGCAGGACCCTCTTTACATATATGTTCCATTGTAATCTTTCATACATTAATGGCCTTAAAACATACTCATGCGTAATGGAAATATATGAAAAAGAAATTCAGTGTAAGAAAAGTAACTAAATGCAGCAATAGCTCAGAGTCTGTTAATGGACCTGTACAAGTTTAATGGGGTGAGTCGGAATGTGGTGTGTCAGTACCAACATGTTCAGCCTAAAACCCCAAAAGGTAACCATATCATTATTTAATCACCTGATGATTATTTTTGTTTCACATTTCTTCCAATCAGTTTGGGAGGTCTACGGGTAACACTGCAGGCCTGTGAAGACTCAGGTAAGACATTGCTCCATTAGAATTCTGATCCTGGCCAGTTGATAAGTGAACCTGGTGAGAAATTAAAACTGCATATCATGCAGGGCAGGCACCATATTCCATATTACATTTTGTTAGCTTAGCATAAACCACCCTTGTGTTTGTGCACAACGCTGCCAAAGTACTTGTTGGTATTTGAGACCAGGTGTATATAAAAATTAGAAAAAACCTCTGTATTGTCCATAACATTGGCTTGATATCAAGCAGCATACTGTTTATTAAGTTTCATTGGCTAAGCATAATATGAAACATGTGAGTCTCATATGATTTTATTTTCTGTACTGCATGCAAAGGTGTTTCCAATTAACCTACATTAGCAGGCTCATTTACATATATTACAGATATAATTCTGTTCTATTTTATTTTCCTAATATTGCATTTGTATCATTGGGAGTGAAGTGATGATGTTAACAGGAGATATTAGATGTCTTTCCATATGTCAGGACAATTTTATATGTGCCGTATGTTCCTGCAGCTTGTTACTGGATAGATTGCAAAAAAATTTATCTTTCCTTCTATCTTTCTTTCTCTCTCATTCTCATAAAGACACACAATAAGAACAAATAAGAATTCACAACAAGGAGATAAATAATCAAATTCAGTCACTTAAACTCAAGGAACACCTCAATTAATCTCACCGCCTATCACTGACATATGGATATTTGCAGATATATTTTACCACATGCTTCATGCAACATGGATCAAAACACATTGATTGTGCTGCCACTATAGAGGCTTAGTTAAATGTCTGTGATGTTGTGTCTTATTGTTGTACAGTATGTTTAACTTCTATGTCCAGGCTGCCTTATGTTCTCACTTCTGGGATGAAACCAGGACAGAAGTCTTGTATACCTGTACTGCACTTGGAAAAGTTCCGTACTAGATTTTCTCTTGGGGGGAGGGGGTATTTGTGTAGCTTTTCTGATGTGACATTGTAATCTGTCTTCATTTTGCTCTTGTTTCCATAACTATATTGCACTTGTTACTTATCACTCATTGGAAGCTTAGGCTAGGCTAACCAGATAATCCATGTCAGGGAGGACACTTTGAGCTGTGACCTGATTTTAAAACTACCATTTCAATTAAAGTGTGTGCTGATTGGTCAGTCTGCTATAATCATAACGTGTCGCTTATGTTCATATGAAACAGTAGATGAGATTTTCAATCAAGGAAACAAACCAGTCAAAATCACAATACAATCTGAACAATTTAGCACGGGAGCTTTTCAATTTTCAAGTAGTTTATAAAACCTGAAGTAGCCTCATTGACATGGATTATCTAGTCATACTAACTTTTACCAATGTTGGGTCCTTGATAGCTGCATGCTTATTGTGCATTATCTGCCACTTTTGTATGTAACGTTGTGCAAAAGCATTTGCCAAGTGGATTTTTAATGTGTGATGGAAATATATTTAATTGATTTAGTTGACTAACACAGGTGCAGAGCACAGGACCTGGCTAACTGTATGTGGAATATCCAGCTCATAGAAATGTAAATGTGAATTACTTTCACAACCCCATAGCATTTGTAATACCTCATATATTTGCTGTTTTATTCCTTTGGACTGACCTTTTCAGAGATCTTACTGTAGCTTGTTGTGGTTTCCCCAGTTTTCATTTATAACAACAAAACAGATGAGGACCAACATCAAAGTTAGGGTAAAGGACAGAATTGGCTAAAGGACATTGAGTTGTTTATGGTGGGTGTAATTCATTATGATATGCCTGCCAACACTAGACTGTTTCTATGAACACAATTCGGGCATCTTACCTCAATGAATCTGTCAGGATCTGTTCCTACTGTGTCCTCCATGTTCCCATTTGGGCAGTAGATGTCGCTTCCCAATTCCTTGTCTTAATGCGGTAATTAATTGACTCAAGTCATGTCTCTCTTGTTCTAGCTTCATTATCTATGTATCCTATCCTTGCCCTTGTCCACTGTAGGTCATTGCGAGTGTTGTGTCAGTTTTGGCTTTGCTTGGTTTCCTCATTAGTCAGTTCACCCTCCCTAAACCTGTGTTTAGACTAGTCCCTGCTCCTTCATGTTTATCTGCCTTTGTTTTGACCCCGTCCAGTCCCTTTTGTTTCTTGTGTACTCTGTTCATAATAGCTTACCCATTTTCTGTAAGTTGCTCCCTGATTCTCTCTCCTTCTGCCAGTACCATCATGGCAATCTTTTTCAGTCTTTCATCCTCGCTTTGTTAAACTTACTGACTTTCTAAAGTAACATATTAGCCCTAAAATAGCATATGCACAAATTAGAAAGCCATTTTTTTATTGCAATAACACTGCTGTTGCGAATGTTATATACAGATATCTGATTTGAAAAAATGTTTTTCATACCTGGTTTATAGGTATGAAAAAATATTTATAAGCATATATAGTATTAACTGAACATTCCACTTATAAATGTATTCTCTCATCACAAGCTGAGTTACAATAATGTTGAAACGCTGTGGAGATAAACTGTTATAGTGTAGTATTATTGCACTTTACCTGCAGGACTGGACTTTGATTTAAAGGAGCCCTGGGTTTTCGCTGTGCTGATCCACTACACATACATACACATATAATTTTGGGTTGCAAGCCAATGGGCAAAATTTGCCGGCCTATAACCCTGTCGACCTACCAAGAAAGGGGCTGGTATTCCAGATGGTCAGTCCTGCCCTGTTTACTAGTACTGTTGAGAATGATTTGTTAGTTATACTCCACCTTAGCATTTAATTGAGTGACTATTTGTATTGCAGTCTTACTTGAGGTTTCGAGTACAATAAGGCACTAATTGAAATGTATAATGTATATAAAACTACATAGCTGTAGCATTTTGTGCAAGATCAAAGTAATGGTAACTGGACATAGTAATGCTTTACTAACATCTATGTCGTTTGTCCTTCCAATTGGCTCTCCACTGGGACCACAACAAACTGACTCTCACTTTTTCTGACAGTTATCTTGGGCAGTGGGTAGTTATTATGATCTTTTCAGACAAGAACATATTAACCTGACAGTGTTGTGTAGTGCTGCGTATGGAAAATACAATGACAGATAAGGTAAGTGATCTCATTCTTTTTTTAAATAAAAAAAGTAAAAGGCTATTATAAAATTATATTCAGATACACAAATTCAACGATAGGTAGATGACAGAAACACATTTTATGCATGAACTACACACTTGTGTTTTTTTGTAACCATTCCAGTTGTAATGTACAAATTTTAGACCGTAAAGTATAACTGCAGTGTATTACAGTCCAGGTGGGTCTCAAATGGTCTTGGAAATGCCAATCAGCATTATGACGAAAATACAGTAATACTGGATTTTAAAAGATTCTCTCATGGAATGCAAAAAAAAGTCCTGGTTTAGGAGCATTTAACAAGAACATAGGTTTAAAATATGAACTGATAATATTCTAATCCTTTTATGAAGTTCCATCTGGTACGATATTCCAGGGATTGCACCATATTTTCATTGGGCAGTCATTAAAAATATCTATATCTGCTTCAATATTATATATTAGGCTTTATTTTTAAAGCTATTTATCTGGATATTAAGTTTATACTTGCTCAGACCAAAAACACAATTTTGTTAGACATTAAACATTAACACATATGCAAATAAAGAATAACACAATAAAACTAACAGGAATTTCATCTTTCTCCTGAAAATTACTGATATCTTGTTGGATAGCTCACCACTGATGATCACCACTTCATTTCCCATACCTCTCTTCAGGGGCATCTCAGCCATTCCATGTAAAACTTAATCACCAGCTCAATTAATTCATCTAATTACTTAAAAAATGAATTAGGTGTTCATTAGCAATACAAGCTAATATGTGCTAGTGGTTGAATTAAAAATGTATGGGTATATTGCAAATACAAGGACGGTATTTGGGGTGACTTTAGGAGAGGTTTTAAACTTTCACTTTCACAGAAAAAAAAAATCATAGTTTTACACCAACATGAAGATTATTTAAATATAATTTCCTTTGACTGCCTAAAACAGTACACTCTTTCTATAATTAATGTATATATACACTATGTGATAATTTTGTAAAAAAGAATCTGTGCATGCAATCAAAAAGTCTTGTATTTACTTTGGTTACTAATTGTTAATTGTGTCAGGGTTAAGTTATTATAGTTAGGATTTTTCCTATAGAAATAAATGAAGAGTCCCTGAATTAATAGGAATATAGGAGCTGCATGTGTGTGTGTGTGAGAGAGAGAGAGAGAGAGAGAGAGAGAGAGCGAGAGAGCCCTGCAATGGACTGCATACCGTCTAGGGTACCCCTGCCCTGAGCTTTCTTTGCTCACCATAACCCTACATTGAATGTGCAGTCCTCACAAGTGTAATGGCTTACAGGGTGCGCTGGTTGTACACGCAGTTTTTATTTCCCCTCTCTTTTAGATCTATAGCACTTCTGCCTTGGAGTTCATGTTCCTCTTGGTTCATATTACAGGTCAGTATCATTTTAGATGCAGTCTGGTATTTTATAGATACCTACTGTACCAAGTGTAGGTACAGTACTATAGGTACTGTACATACCTATTGTTCCAAGACCTTTAAATGAGCATTTGTCTGATCTGGGGGGGCTAAAGGATGTGCGGAAGTGAGATCAGTTGTATAGTGATTTTTGTCTCTATTTGTATGTGTAATTATAATTTATTCATAGTTTGTGTATATCTCTGTGTTTGTATCTTTATGTTTCTGGTGCAAATCCTAATACATTTCTATGTTCCATTCATGTTTTCACTAGTTGAATGCCCTGTATGTATTTTGCTTTTAAGTGTTTTCTCCAGCCATATCTCTTAAATTACTCTAGTTATTAGTCCATCGTCCTGCCTGTTGAATACTGGTTGTGTCCCTGCAGTTGGGATGTAGTCCCTAGGTATACCGTATGTAGTACTGATAAATAAGTTTAAATGAATCACATCAGACTAATAATTTCTTGCAAAGAAAATCAGAATACATATGTGTCTGAAGTTAACTTTTTTACCAGGGTGATGTGTGTGTAAATGGATTCTCTGGTTTTCTGCCCAGGCCCATCACACTCAGAAGACACAATCTCCGGTAAGTTCCAAAGTTACCCATGGCATAAATGACTCAAAAGTTGGTTGACAAGCTGTCATAAATCTGAGGCGAATCAATTCAGTAACCTGTAGGGATGCACCGAATATTTGGCCACCGAAAATTTTTGTCCGAAAATGGCCCAAAAGTGCATTTTCGGTTTTCGGCCGAAAGATTTTTATCACCGAAACAACACGGCCGAAACCGTATGTTGTGATGACGCAAACAGAAACCGGGGCCTGCACGTGCTTGTCTGAAGCAGCATGTCTGCGGTGTGGACGT